>CM055870.1:27034831-27344831 GCA_029582165.1 Portulaca oleracea
GCTTATGAGTTCCCCTAGTTTTCGTATGCAGGATCTTCTTGCACCAGTTATCCATGTTAAGTGCAGCAAGCAATCTAAGCCATGAATTAACTTGGCTTCTAACCTCTGTGGCATATGAGTAGTTATACATGAGATCGTCTATTGTTTCATCCTGCTGCTTATAGAGGGGACATGTCAAGGAGAGGTTGGTTTTATGTAGCCTCGTTTTAACTTGTAGTTTCCTGTGCATCACCATCCATAGATAGAACGAATGTCTTGGAGTATTCAGCTTATTCCAGACAAGTCTTGCCCAGGGCCATTTATACGTGTTAGGAAAGTGTCCTAAAATCACCAAATCTCTTGATCTCACAATTATTTGTTTCCTAATTGTATTAGGATATTATTTAGGTTTCCTTATTGTGTTGGGTTTCCTAATTGTATTAGATTCTAAATCTATTTGGAGTGGGAGTCAAATTAGGTTATAGGGAGTTCTCCCTATAAATAGGGTGCATGTTTCTCCACCAAAAACACATCGGTAAACACAGAGAGCTAGAGAGAGAGAAAATATTGAGAGAGAAAGGGGTCTCACCAATATTTTCCCCAGTGTATCCTGAGAGATTGTGAGTTGAGTGTTGAGAGATTGTTATTGTAATCTCCTTTGGATCGCATCACACCTGTGATAGTGATCAGTTGTACTCCTCCTTTCTCATAGTGGATTATTTTACGGCTATCGCCGTCAGTGGTTTTTCTCCGAGTTCTTGGTTTCCCACGTAATCGTGTTTGATTTTATCGCTTATTTTTCGTTCCTAAATTTTGTCGTAATATCCGTCATCTCGTTTTCGATTCTATTATTCGCTTCCGCTGTTACCTTGCTACTCACTTTTTCTCTAACAAGTGGTATCAGAGCAAGGTGGAGATGGCTTCAATCATGAAGTGTGATATTCCAAAATTTGATGGAACGAGGAGTTTTACTACGTGGAGACTGCAGATGAAGGCGGTCCTGATTCAGCACGGGTTATGGGATGTGATTGAGTATCCCGACACGAAGACTGATCGACGATGGCGATAATGAATTCCAAAACTCGAAGGATATCAAGGGGAATCGACTCAAGGGAGTGGAAGAAGCTTGAAGATAAGACTCGCAGGATTCACTGTGCTTGGCGAGCACATTCGAGAGAGGTGATGCATATCGAGAAACCTCGGTGCTCTGGACCAAATCGGAAGAGCTGCGTACGTCGAAGAGTCGTGCAAACAAGTACCGAATGAAGGAGAAATTCTACAGTTGAAGATGCCCAAGGTACTTCTATTCAGCACATCTTAGTGAATTTGATTCTATTATTACTGAATTGGAATCAATGTATATAAAACAAAATGATGAGTATAAGGCTTTTCATTTAATTATGTCCCTACCTGCTTCACATAAACAATTTAAGGAAATCATGTTGTATGGGAATCGTGGTGACCTTAACCTTAGTGAAGTAAAGGCTAGTTTACTGTCTAAGAAGAAACTTGATACCGATGGTGATGACCACGGTGGTGATGCTATGGTTGTAAGGGGTAGAAATACTGAACGTAAGGGAAACGGGTCTAGAGGGAGGTCTAAACACCGTTCAAAGTCTAGGAATCCTCACAAGAATAAGAAGTGTAACTACTGTAGTAAGATGGGGCATATAGAGAGAGACTGTTGGGCAAAACAGAGAGACCAGAAGCAGGAGGGTAAGGATAATCACACCAAACCTGGTACCTCAAACTGCGTAGAGTCCGAGTCAGATGGTGATGGGTTTGTAGTTACGGATGATGCCTTGGCTACCACATCGAGTAGGATAGCTAGAGATGAGTGGGTTCTTGACACAGGGTGCACCTATCATATGTGTCCTCATAAGGTAGTTCGAGTCTTATGAGAGTGTTGACACCGGGTCGTAGTCGTGGTAACGACACACTGCAAGGTCATAGGAATCGGTAGCATCAAAATCAAGACTCGTGATGGCATCATTATAACTCTCAAGGAGGTTCGTCATATCACGACATGACTCAAATTTAATTTCTTTGGGTTCTCTTGTAGCTAACTACCGCAGTACAAAGGAGAAGATGGTGTTTTGAAAGTGTGCAGGGGTTCCATGGTTCTTATGAAGGAATCGGGAAGGCGATCTATACATCCTGCAGGGTCTCTGATGGCAGATCTGCGTGGCGATCCTAAATCTTGATGAGTCCGACAAAGACAAAGCGTGGCACATGAGACTAGGCCACATGGGCGAGAAGAGAATGTCAATGTTGAGCGAAGGGATACCTTGAAGGCGCAAAGATCGCAAGTTGGAGTTTTGCGATCACCGTGTCTACGGAAATGTAAGAGGGTTAGCTTTTCAAGGGCTAAACATACAACAACAGTGGATCCTTGATTATATTCATTCAGATTTGTGGGTCCTCGCTAGAGTGCCATCACTAGCGCAAGCGCTACATGTTGACATTCGTGGATGACTTCTCGAGGAAGACTTGGTTTTTTCTGCGACAAGAATGAGGTATTTTCATATTTCAAGAAGTTCAAAGCTTTGGTGGAGAACTGCAGCAGAAAATCAAGAAACTCGGGATCCAATGGGTTGGAGTTTGTTGATTCGGATTTACCGAATTCGCGAGAGTGGGATTGCGAGGCATCGAACCTTGGTGGGTAAGCCTCAAGAAACGGGTAGCCGAGAATCAACAGACACTCTTGAGAAAGCCATTGCATGCTCTCGAATGCGGCTTTGGAAGAACAAATCGTTCGGGCGGTGATATCTATCTCGCTACTGAAACAGATCACCTCATGCCTCTATCGAATACCAGATTCCAGAGGAAGTATGGACAGGTAATCCAGTTAATTATTCTAATTTGAGAATTTTTGGATGTCCTGTATATGTCCATGTGAATGATGGGAAGTCGTCTCGAGTACGTTAAATGCATGTTTCTAGGTTACGGGTCTGAGTCTAAGGGATATAGAATGTGGTGTCCTGATTTGATGAAAGTTATTCAGTCTAGAGATGTAACCTTTAATGAAACTGCTATGTTATCTGGAATGGAATCTACCAGTACTTCTGATGATGTAGGAAATCAGGAGAAGGATACAGGAAGAATGGTGTTAGGTGGAGGCAGGCTCGAGGTGGAGTCTTTGGAACTCGCAATCGAGCAACCATCGATGCTCTTGAACCAACTCAGGTTGATGAGCCTGAGATTGAGATGAATGTTCCTCAGGTGGAGGAACAACCATGCATTGCTAGAGATCGTCCCAGGAGGGAGATCAGGAGACCAGCACGATATACTGAAGAAGATGATGCTATGATTGCTTATGCTACCGAGTGTTGCAGAGGAGACTCGAAGGTGCTTGAACCTTCTACCTATCGAGGCCATCTCTTGTCCGAATGCCTCAAATTGGATAGGAGCTATGCAAGAGGAGATGGAGAGTCCGCAGAAAAATCATACATGGGAGCTATGTGAGTTGCCAAAGGCGACGAGCTCTTCTGCAAGTGGGTGTACAAGAGAAAGGAAGGTATCCCTGGTGTAGAAAGTGCAAGGTGGAAGGCCAGATTAGTAGTAAGGGGTTGCAACCAGAAAGAAGGAATCGACTACAACGAAGTATTCTCACCAGTCGTGAGGCATACGTCGATCCGCACCTTGCTTGCCTTTGTTGCTCTATTTGATTTGGAGTTGGAGCAACTTGATGTCAAGACAGCTTTCCTCCATGGCGAGTTGGAGGAGGAAATATATATGAGGCAGCCAGAGGGTTTCATCGTTCCTGGTAAGCAGGAACAGGTATGCAGATTGAGAAAGTCCTTGTATGGACTTAAACAGGCACCCAGGCAGTGGTATAAAAGGTTTGATACCTTTATGGTAGGGCAAGGGTACACAAGAAGTCACTATGATAATTGTGTGTACTACAGGCAATTTGAAGAAAGGTCTTTCATTTATTTATTATTGTATGTGGATGACATGTTGATTGCCTCCAGGGACATGTCACTAATAAAGAAGCTGAAATCTCAACTCAATTAGGAGTTTGAGATGATAGTCCTCTGATCTGCGAAGAATATTTTGGGTATGGAGATCCAAAGTGTTAGAAAGGAAGGGAAGTTGTTACTGTCTCAGAAGAAATATATGGATAAGGTGTTGATGATTCAACATGAGAAATTAAAGCGCTTTCAACTCCTTTAGCCGCACTTCAAGTTCGGTGAGAACCGCCCTAAATCGATTTGGAGGTAAGGAGGATGTCTAATATTCCTATGCTAGTGCAGTTGGTAGTTTGATGTATACTATGGTGTGTACTAGACTGACTGTCCCCACGCAGATTAGTGTGGTGAGTAGATATACGAGAATCCGTGGAAGGAGCATTGGGAAGGAGTGAAGTGGATCCTTCGCTATGTAAAGGGTACTTTGGAGAAGGGCATCTGTATGATAGAGGTAGTGCCGCAACGTCCGATGTTGCAGTTATGTTGATCTTGATTATGGTGGAGATCCGGATAGAGACGCCAATTTCGTGGTATGTGTTCATCATGTGTGGAGGAGCAATATCTTGGAAAGCTTCACTTGATCTATAGCACATCTGTCTACTGAGAGGTGAATATATTGCTGTGGAAGGAGTGAAGGAGGCCATCCGTTGAGGGATTGGTCATGGAGCTTGGAGTACCACGGGCGAGACTGGTTTATTCGCATCAGAGTGCTATGCATCTGACAAAGAATGACACTTATCATTCGAAGACCAAGCATATAAGCGTCAGGTATCACTTCATCAGAGATACAGTTGCTGCAGGAGAGATCGTGGTGAAGAAGGTTCATACCGATAATCCTGCAGACATGTTAACCAAGCCTCTATCTATAGCTAAGTTCGAACATTGTTTGGACTTAGTTGGTGTTCTAAGCATGAGAGAGCCCTGCGGGGCCACGCCCTGCGGAGGGGCGTGTTGATGGCGACAGTCAAGATGTTTATCTGGATTGATGATTCGTTGATTTTAGTCCAAGGTGGAGTTTGTTAGGAAAGTGTCCTAAAATCACCAAATCTCTTGATCTCACAATTATTTGTTTCCTAATTGTATTAGGATATTATTTAGGTTTCCTTATTGTGTTGGGTTTCCTAATTGTATTAGATTCTAAATCTATTTGGAGTGGGAGTCAAGTTAGGTTATAGGGAGTTCTCCCTATAAATAGGGTGCATGTTTCTCCACCAAAAACACATCGGTAAACACAGAGAGCTAGAGAGAGAAAATATTGAGAGAGAAGGGGTCTCACCAATATTTTCCCAGTGTATCTGAGAGATTGTGAGTTGAGTGTTGAGAGATTGTTATTGTAATCTCCTTTGTGGATCGATCACACCTGTGATAGTGATCGTGTACTCCTCCTTTCTCATAGTGGATTATTTTCTTTGTCGCCGTCCGTGGTTTTTCTCCGAGTTCTTGGTTTCCCACGTAATGCAGTGTTTGATTTTATCGCTTATTTTTCGTTCCTAAATTTTGTCGTAATATCCGTCATCTCGTTTTCGATTCTATTATTCGCTTCCGCTGTTACCTTGCTACTCACTTTTTCTCTAACAATACGCATCACCGATGAACCAATTATAGCCCTCATTTGCTGTGTAGTTGCTGTGAATGGCAGAAGTCTCCTTGATTTTATCCTTAATGGAACATAACTTCTTGAAGTACCACCAAGAGTCTCCTTTGGGCTGATACTCCCACCAATCTGCGCCTTTGATATATCTCTTATGAATCCTTTTGACCCACATACTTTCCATGTTCTCTGTTATATATGGCTATTGTCTATTTTGCAACCAGGGCATTATTCCAGCTTTTTAAGTCTTTAATGCCAAGGCCACCTTGCGCTTTGGGCTTACAAATTGTATTCCATCTGATGGGGGGGAGTTTTACATCGTGTTTCGTCAGCTCCCCAAAGGAAGTTTCTGTTGATGCAAATGATTTGCGTGATGACCTGTTGGGGGATCACCATCATTGATGCCCAATATATGAAAGTTTCCATGATGACCAAATCGATTAGGACCACTTTACCAGCATATGAGATATTGATTGATCTCCAACTCTTTATTCTTGAGGTAATTTTCTCAACTAATCTCTAACATTCAAGCTTCCCCAGTTTGCCATCAATTATTGGCATACCCAAGTATTGGAATGGTAGACTTCCTTCCTCAAACCCTGTTATCTACAAAATTTGATCTTTGATGCATATAGAGACACCATTGATTATAATGGTTGATTTAGAAGCGTTGGCAGTGAGCCCTGAGGGGCTCTTAAAGTGCTCTAGGGTATCCATGAGTTTTTGGACCGTGTAGGGATCGATCACATTAAAGAGCATTAAAGCATATGCAAATACAAGGTGAATGAGTGCAAACCATCTTTAACGGGGGAAAAAATTGAAATTTCTGTCATTGGTAGCATCCTTGAGACTTCTTGAGAGATATTCCATTGAGAGCACAAAAAGGAGCGGGGAGATGGGGTCTCCTTGTCTGAGCCCCCTTCCCCCTTTAAAGTACCCATAAGTGCTCCCATTGATTTGGATCGTGAAAGAAGTAGATGTGACACAGGTCATTACCCACTTAATGAAGACTAGGGGAAACTTATATTCAATAAGGACTTCTTTGATAAAGTCCCATTGACCACTGTCGAAAGCTTTCCTCAACTCTATCTTGAAAAAAGTATTTGGTTGAGTCACTTTCCTTCAAAATCCTCGTGATAGCTCATGACACATGAGAACATTATGTAGTAGTTCTCTCCCAGGTATAAAAGCAATTTGACTTTCAATCAGGGCCGAAGCTAGGAGTTAGCGTCAAGGGGGACAAAATATTAAATGAAATATTTTATAATAAATTATAATAATTAGAAAAATTTGGTAATTGCAAAATAATTTTCAGAAATACAATAGAATTGTTATGTAATAACAATTTAAGTTCATATATAGTTAACAAAAATTCAATTATTATTGAAAAATGATACATAGAGATGTTTTATGTGATGCAAGTGTAGTTACAAACTTCTAATTTACAACTAAGAAAAGCTACAATACACAACATACCTTGACTTCATGAGTTAAACTACAATAAATAATCTAATACATCATCATTCTATATAATTTGTGCTTGAACTATAAAAATATATGAAGAAATTATATAGTGCATATAGTTATCATAGAAAATGGTTAAAAAAAAATGATAGTGTGAAACAACAACAAATTATGGAAACACCAATAAAAGAGAATCCAACAAATATAATAGTCATTGTTTTTGTTTCCAAAAAGTAAAAAATATACATATTGCAACATCAAAATTTGAATTTGAAATCTCAAGGCTAATAGCATACATGATTACCAATTCTGCCAATAACAAATCATGCAATAACATACCACAATACTTATCTAATATGAAATTTTCTCTAGGTTGGGGGGGGGGGGGCAATTGCCCCCTTTTTCCCAAGGGAGGCTCCGTCCCTGCTTTCATTGATCATATGGGGCATCACTGTCCTTAGTCTGGTGGCCAAGAGCTTGGAAATAGTCTTGTATATGGTGTTGCAGCAAACTATTAGTCTAAAATCCACAGCTGTATCTAGAGTTTAAATTTTTTGAATGAGTGTAAGAATGGTAGAGTTAAGAGCTGGAAGTAAATTTCCAGTTCTAAAGAATTTTTTGACAACATCACAAAAAATGTCTACAATATGAGGCCAGACATGTTTGAAAAATCAACTAGAATATCCATCTAGACCTGGAGATTTTATGTTGGGGATGGAGAAAAGCGCTTGCTTGATTTCCTGATTGCTAAAATCCATACATAAATCATGTTGTTGTTGGATTGATAATAGTGGGCCAAGCTAGATAATTTCTCTTCGAAGAGGAGTTCTGAGGGTAGTAGTACTAAGCATTCCTTTGAAAAAAAAAAATCAATAAGATGATTGCCAACATTATAAAAGCCTACAATTGCATTTCCCAGGTGGTCTTGAATGTGTGTATGCTTGTTGCTAGCTTCCTCTTTTTCATTTTGCTAAAAAACATTTTGGAGCACCTATCCCCATAAACTGAGGCCTCCATTTTGCTTTACTGTGATATGATTGCCATAGACGAGCTGAGAATTTTTTGATAGTGGTCCTTTGCAGCATGTTCCTGATCAAGTAATTGTCTGTCAGTTGCATTTGCATTTAGCTGCTCCTGAATATCTTCGAGGTTCTTTTCTGGCAGTGATGCACTGAAAGTGAATGTCCTGAAATTTGCTTCTATTCAGCTCTTTAAGATTGCTTCGAAGCTCCTTAAGAAGATGAAACAGTGAGTGCATGGCCAGGCCAGGCCTTCTTCTATTTACAACATCCTGAACATATCCTTCGAAAGTTGGGTCTAAGGCCCACATGTCGTAGTACTTGAAACTAGGTTTCGGACGAGATCCTTCGAGCAGCTCTAACTGGATAGGTTTATGATCAGAAAGACACTGATATAGATACGTGCCCTTCACAAAATCATTGGTCAGGATCCAATCTTCATTGTAGAAAATTCTATCAATTTTTTACTGGATGTAACCGTTGGTCCATGTACAATTGGCTCCATGACATTGCAGTTCTATAAGCTGGCAATGCTCCAAACACAACTGAAAATCTTGCGTTTCCATATTTGTTACCTGGGTACCATTAGTACGACCCTCTGTATTCAACACAGAGTTAAAATCCCCCATCACACGCCATGGTCCGTCAATGCTATCAGCAATATCTTTGAGTCCATCCCAAAGACTGATTTTGTCCTCTCTTCTATTAAAAGCCATAAACAAAAGTGTAGTAGATTTGAGTACCTTTAGTACAGTTTGTGATTTTGTAATGAAGATACAGAGTAGTTGAAAATAGTGGTTGGATGTTTACTTTATTTGGACGCCAAGCAATGAAGATATGCCCCCACTATGTTGCTGAAAAGTATGACTGGCCTGGTAGCCCAATATTTGAACATTCCTTTGACCACATAGATTCTTTATTGATCTTCATCTTTGTTTCAAGAAGACAGACAATATCTGGATTGATATTCTTCAAGAAGACTTTAGTGTCTTCTTGCTTCCTGGGGTCATTAAGACCCCTAATATTCCTTGTGATGATCTTCATATTAGATCTTGATCAGATCTTGAGGTTTGTCCTGTGTCCTCACCACCTTCTTGACGATCACTTTCTTCATTGGAATCATTGTCCTCATCCTCACTAAGAGCCCTGAAACTGTTTTATTCAGTGATTTGATCCTTCAACGTGTCACTCCCTCTATATCCCTTGGTTATCTTACTGCGATTTGCTTGTCTGTTTGCATTTTTGGTTGGTCTTAGGAATCCTTGATCATCAACCTCTTTGACTGATTTTTTGACGGGTTTTCATACTTGTCTCTTCTGCCTCTCCGGCTCGGTTGTTCTTGCATTCTTCTTTTTGCATTCCTCTTCAGCATGTCCCATCATCTTGCAATGCGTACATTATATTGGCTTCCAGTCATGTTCAACCTTTTGTGTGACTAGCAAATCTTCTTCATCCACATATTTAGTTTTATCTGGCAGCGGTTCATTGAGCTTTACCTCAATCAAAACTCTAACTGCTGCAATATAGGATCTTTAATTTCTTTGGTAGCACGATCTGTCTTGATGGGAACTCCAAGTAGACTTGCTAGGCTACTTAGATTTGCAGGGTTCCAATATTGAATATCAAGATTAGGGAATTTCACCCATATCGACAATGTTTGAAACTCATCAATATCAATTCTTTGCCAATACTTTGCTTTGGTGTCCATGGCTTGACTATCAATGATTTATTATCAAAGATGTATACCCCACGCTTCAGTACCTCTTGCCTTTGCTTTTCTTTGTCAAACTTGACCAAGAATAAGCATTTCCTTATAGCAGTAATTTTTGTAAGTGCATAATTGCCCCATATTCGCTTAAGAAACCCCTCCATGACGGGAAAACGTGGATACAACCTAAAAAATAATCTATTATAAGTAATGATAGGATACAACCATGAGCTTATTAGGCTTGTCAAGCTAACGAGTCATGCTACTCATGGTTTGACTTGACTTGTTTAATCACGAGCTCGAGCTTGAGTCAAACCGAGCTATACGAGCTTCTTGCCGAGTTGGCTTGGGAAGGCTCAAGAGCCAGCTTGGCTCATTCCCACCCATAGCCGGAAGCCAACAATATGGTAAACAAATAACATTTTTTAACTCTAAAAGTGTCACCGTTTGAACACTGGGTTCGGACTAACTTTCCCAATCAGGTAGATAGTATAATGATGTCGACTTGAGCCTAGTTTAGCACAGTATACAAACCGATGAAACAATCATGTTGTCTTATGTATAATGTCATGTAAGTGTCTGGTTGGAAAGCCTTTTGAACCAAGTTGGTTAATTTTTTTAAGTTGACAAATTTTCTCATGGTAGAATTTTCATTGTTTTAATGAGATGAACAAACTTTAATGTAAGGCAAATTATTTCACTCACAAGTTCAGTAAACAGTTTCCTAAGGGGTTTAAGGAAATTCTTTCCCGGGAAAAGTTTTCCCATGAAACTACAAAACACACCATGAAAAGGAGTTTTTGTTGTGCTTTGCAGCCAACCTTTAGCTTGTTTTCACATATAAACTTGTTCTTTTTTCCTTGAATCATGTCATGTCATATGATCTAATATAAAAATGAGAATTCTTGTTATGTTTTGCAGTCTGCCTTGTAACTTGTGTTCATACACAAATTTGATATTTTGTCCACGAATCATGTCATGTAACATATGTAAAAGTGAGTGTTTTTGTTGTGCTTTCAGTATGCTTTATAACTTGTGTTCATATACGAAATTTTTTTCCTAAAATAAAATATCTACAGCTTGCCTGATCGGTTGTGTTCACACATAAATGTACTCTTTTATCCCCGAACATAATAGCTAGCAACTTGCCTTGTTCCTTGTATTCACGCACGAATTTATTGTTTTGCCATCGAAGACAGTAACTGAGGATCCTATCATCAAATGACAATTAAGTTACTAGCCCTATCAATTTGGACCGACAGATTAAATATGAGTCGGGTGTGTACTAGTTAAGGAAATACAGGTCATGTGCATTTCAATTTCGAAAAAATTTTACAGTAAAAATTCGACTTGGGTGTATTTAAGATTCAAGTAACTACTTACACTTTTTAAGTATGGAAATATAACACGTAGGTAAGATGGGCCCGATAACTAGTATCCTGTAAAAGGGAGTGTTTTTTATTGTGTTTTACAGGTTGGTTGTATGCTTGGCTGCTCAATGGGCTCTCAATTAATTAGGTATAACGTTTGTGTATAGTTCTCCTTATAGCCAGCCATACGCCACTCATTCAATTAGTTGAGTACACATATTAGGTTGTGAGCATGTTGATTCAAAAATCAAAAACAACAATTATATTTTTAAAAGTTCTAATTTAAATACCAAATTTAAATACTAGTTTAACTTAATCATACTTGAAAATTTAAATACTAAATTGAACGCTAATTTAAAATCTAATTATAAAGTAATGCCCATATGATCGTAGCCTAGGCTAAAACTAACATACCTAAATTCTTTTTCTGAAAATTCGGAAAATTTATATTTGAAAAAGTTTTAAACTTAAAAAAAAAACCAAGATAAGGAAAATTTGGAAGCCAAAAATCACCACCTACCAGAAAATTTTACATTCAATTTTTATTATTTATTTATATTTTAACTTTTTTAATATTCTTTATGATGAACAAATTAAGTCTAGTTTGGGTTAATAGACACAATTCTAATTTTCCCTCCAAACATTTTTCAGTTTCCCTCTAAAAATTGTCAAGATATCCTTCAAAAATTATCGAATTTGCTCCCGACTACTAACCCTATGCCTCACTTTATAATTACATAACAACACATGAATTTCATAATCTATTAGTTTTTGGTCCCACCTCTCGTCTTCCGCATCACCACTCTCCCTCTCAATCGCTTCTTCAACATATGGACGAACATGGCATAATTAGCCAAACGTTGAACTCCTCAGCGAGTAAAGGATCTCACAATTCATATTATGTCGATGAGCCAATCTCATCTCCTGCTTTCTACTTCCAAGTAGGTATTTCTTTTATTTTTTATCTATATGTACGTACTTGCTTGCATTAATGATTATTTAGAGGGAATGTCATGTGATTGAAGGTGAATATTTTATTGATGGCAAAAAGCATACTCAATGTTTGCATTGTATGAATCAAAATTCGACCATAGTGAAAAAAATCCAACTATGATAATTGACTTATTTCAACCGTTGGTGTAAATTAAGTAAACCTAGCCAGTAGCTATTAAAGATTCACATTTTTAACTTGCACAACCGGTTGACCCTTGTGTTATTATAACCCTCTCACCTACTCCCCCACTCCACTCGACATTTTTTAGCAGTTAAATATTATTTCTCTTTCTTGTTGTGTTTTCCCATTACTCTATGATCATGAGTTTCTGAATGTTCTGTGTTTGAAGCATGACAATGGTCCTAATTAAAATCGATGCATTCAATCCATTTTAATTAAAAAATAATTACTCTAGAAAAAAAAACAATGTCAACTCCAAATTCATTTTCTTCATATGTTTGCCCCTTGTTTGCATTTCAGAATGTTTTGCTTCATGACTAACCGTATCATTGGTTCTTGATATATTTCTTGATATATAAAATATTTTTCGGCAAAAATTTGAGTATTTTCAAAGTGTTTAGGATCAACAAAATTTTGGTTGCTTGAACACTCATAAATCATGGGTCAATTTTGATTGTTTAGCTGTGATGTTTTTTTGTTGTTTGTTTGCTTTTTCTGTACTTTTATCTGCGGTTTTCGAAGTTGCTACCTCTTTAGACCCCGTTCTTTTGTGCGTTGCGTTTGCATTGCGTTTGGGTTTGCGTTGCGTTAAGTTGCAGTGGAAATAGTTAAAAAGTAATGGTAATTTGCGTTATGTTGCGGTAGGGTTGCGGTAAGTTGCGTTTGGGTGCATTTGGGTGCGTTAACGCATAAAAGAACGGGGCCTTAGCTTCTTGGCTTTCAATAATAAAAAAATAACCATTTAAATCAACTAATCAGGCGACTAATAAATCAAGTGTCAAACTTTTTGCTAATTTAGATGTGGGTTGGATGTTCAATTCTGTCATTGTCATTTGATTTATATCTAAGATCTTAACTCAAGATTTTTGAGTAATTTAGACCCAAATACCCAATGTTACCCTACTAGAATACAACCTGATTCGAACACTACACGACCCAAATGAAACCCAACCCGATGAATACATGACCCAGAATAGACCCGAAATCAATCCATCCGAACTGAATTGGTCGCACCCGAAAGATCATCACCCGAAAGATCATCACCCGAAATCAATCCGAATCAACCCAAACCGAACTGAAGATAGGTTCACCCGAAATTAACCTGGACCCGAATATGAACCAGTACCCAAAAACCTCTCACCCATAGATTACCCGAACCGAAGTATGTCTGACCCAAACCCAAATCGAAACCCATTTGGAAGGTTTATGTAGCTCTACCTAATTCAGTTGTTTGCTTGCCAAAAGTGCCGGCAAAGTTAAAAATACTTTTAATTAAATCAAACATCATATGAAACCTCAAAACATGCACAGAAAGCGTCGTTTTGCTTAGGGAATCATGTAATTGAAGAGCTCTTCCCCTTATTTCAATGGCATACATGATAGTGTCTCAAGAAACCTATTGTAAGTGTATACCTGCACAAAAGTGAATGAAACTAAACGTACCTACTCCCAACAATGAAGGGCCTTTGGGGCAAAATTGGACAATTGCCCCCTAACCCAGAGGAATTGATATTAAGGGTGCGTTTGGTTGGTCAATAACCCTGGGGAAATGGTCAATTTTCCTGGGTTAACTTATTTTCCCCATGTTTGGATGCGGATTGACTTCGGGAAAATTTTCATGATGGACCCACCATTTTCTCCATTTTCCTAGGGAAAATTTCTCTTAGGAGGGGCTAAGGAAAATTTTTCCCAGGAAAATCTTTCCCATGGGAAACTTCCCATGGGAAATTTTCGGGGTTCCTACCAAACACTCTCTAAGTAAGTTTTGCGGCATGCTATTGACTGATTTCTTGTTTGTGGAATTGGTAATTATGTATTCTACTGAGCCTCAAATCCTAAGTTTGAATCTTGACGTTACAATTTGTCTCATTTTTCACTTTTTCAAAGCAAAATAAAATGCCTATCATATCCATTGGATTCTCTTTTATTGTTGTTTCCACAATTTGTTATTATTTCACATTATCATTATTATTTTATTTTAACCTTTTTCTATGATAACTATATGTACTATATAATTTCATCATATATTTTTATAGTTCAAGCACAAATTATTTAGAACGATGATGTATTAAATTATTTATCGTAATTTAACTTATGAAGTTAGAGCATGTCGTGTGCTATATCTTTTCTTAATTGTAAATTAAAAGTTCATAACTACACTTGCATCACATAAAAAATCATATTACTATATCATTTTTTTTAATAATACTTTGAATTTTCGTTAGCTACATATAAACTTAAATTACTATTACATAAAAATTCTATTGTATTCATGAAAATTATTTTGCGATTTCCAAATTTTTCTAATTATTATAATTTATTATTAATATTTCAATTTAACATTCCTCCCCCCAACATTAAACTCCTCCCTTCATCCCTGCCTATTACCCTCCAAGCTAAATTCAAATCTTAGCACACATCAATCTACAACATTATGACCCTACACAACTAACCTTGTGAAGTTTTGTTTTCAGGTGTTTAACTTAATTCTTCAGTGTTATGGCATATGAACCGAATTATATAATTCATCAGATTTTTGAAGGAGACAAGCACAAGCACAAGCATGAGCACGAGCCCCCACCGGATCATGGAAACTAGTTTTAAGCTCATGATGATCTAACTTTCAGTAGATGAATTTCTATAAACTGGAAAATAAGTATCCAGATCGAGATGGTCAAGAATTTGTTGGGTTGCCCATAAGTAGGATGAATGGCCTTCAATAATATCACTTGCATCAACCTGCACAGGCATACAATCTAATTTTCAGATCATTGGAACGTAAAGGATGAAGGCCAAAGTAGAAATGGTAAAATTAGGGAACTGACATTCTCAATTCCAGGCACACCAATGGCTTGAATTCCAGCTAAACCCTTGGTAAGAAGGCTGTTTCAAGGAAAGATTATTAGCTTCGGTATAAGCAACATACCAATATTTGATACTGTTGAGAAATTTAATGACAACAGTTGATAAGAAACATTTAAACCCAATTTCCACATACTTAGATTGCAGAGGGGTTGGGGAGGATGGGGGATAGCAAAAGGGACAAAGGTAACTGAAAATCGTAGTCTATACTATTGCTGAGTGATTGAATTCCACAAATTATATATGCTATATTGAGCTTTTTATGAGCTTTCTGAAGACAAATTCTCTCCTTGCACCGTATATTTGGGTTCACAATTACTATGGTTTGCCCGGATCTAGGCAGGGTGGTTGATGTTTGAAACACCTACAAGTGGCTACAAGTCTACAACTATTGTGAATCTGAGCGTTTTTGAAGATCCAAAATCCAAATTCATGCCATCATTACTCCTAGCAAAGTGAGCTTGTTTTCAAGTGACATGAAAATCAAAGGTGAGTGTGTTTTGAGGACTTAAAACTCTTCAAGAGTAATATTGAAACTTATAATAGTGCATAAAGTTTGGAACCAATCTCTCTCAATTACAAAATTTAAGGGAAAGACTGCTACATCTGACCCCTTCCATACCCCGCTTGGGTAGGATTTCGGAATATTGGTTTTGGTTTTGTTTAGGTTATAATATTGCTCATAAAGAACTGTTGAGAGTCCAACGCAAAACTTTTGCATCACTTGGAGAGTGGAGACTGTAAATAGGAACTCCCCATCATTGCTGTCAGTTTCACAGGCAGTCACTTTATTACTAACTACTGATGCTATAATTGGCACCATGCATCAGCATTTTAACACCAGTAGCACTAGAGTTCTTGTTTTAAGGTTTCAAGAGCTCCACCTCATTCAGCATGTTGACAGTGGAGTATGTGCCCATATAAAGATTATCACATGCCAATTACGCAATTTTGTCCCAAATGCATTAGGTTATGTCGATCAGATGCATACCTCGCACGGAAAGCAATGCCAAGTATCCAATCATGACGCGAAAAAACATTCACAAATCTCCCAGCAACAATCTGTAAAATAATGGAGCAGTAATTCAACATGTACAGAAATCTCCAGAACTGCTAAAAATGCAAGAAAACATAACATAGCTAGCAAAAGCAAAGGAAATTCATATTGGATTACCTTTCGAACAGCTTCCCAGTTCTCATCTTTGATTTCAATGGTTGCTCCAAGGAGAACAACTCTTTCAATAATGTTAGCTTCCATTCAAAAAAAGAAGGAATCATGTTAGCTCACAGACAAGTAGATGCACCTTTAGAACATTAATTAAAAAAAAAAAAAGAATAAAATCCGATCCTTTTCTGTCTTTGTTCTCAAGAGAAGCAGGACGAAGAAAGGACAGGCAGGGTGGTTACCTTTATAATCACTTTTTGACAGATATTCGAGGCACTTGAAGATCATTCTAGCCCCTAATGAGTAACCTACAAGTGTAACAGGCCTGGAAAATATTTAGCGAGAAACTAAAGAGGGTAGAGAAAGGTTAACCCAAACACTCCCAAGACAACAGAGGATGGTTTCCCTTGGGTTTGACATATTATACCTGTTCCCTTGCGCTCCACTCAATAGAACTTCAGCAAGTAGTTTTCCAGCCTTGTCAGATCTGAGATGATAATAATGGCACTAAGAAATAGGTCAAAAGAAGACTCTAGTGAACCCTTATCATGCCGAAAGAGCATTATATAAAAAGTAAACTAAAGTTATGAATGATCAGGAAAAACAAAACAGCACTTCTTGTTCAAGCTGAAGAAATTTTTAATTCATATGTAGCATGTAAAATCGGGAATGGTACCCTAGATTGTAGAAGCAAGACTGGTTTACAAGAGATGATATGAAGTTGCCATACTTATTAGATTGGGGACACTTGCCATACTTACCAGATTGGGGTCCCTGACATGAAACTTCAGGGACAAAGAATAACTATCTCAACAAAATTACACATGTTTGCATACTACATTAAAAAAAAAAATGAACGTTTCTCATGCTTGCAACATATCTTTTAGTTCAAAGTGACAAGAATACCTGTCTATAGCTATAGTCCACTTGCTATCTATAAAATCAGTAACTGAAAGCAAGGTGGCTGGCCAAGCTAATGCAGTCATCATTGTGCTTAGTACTGTCATCATTGCTCCTTGCTTCATCAACGTTGTAGCAATTTCTACAACAAGTAGTTTCGGCATCACCACAAGAATTAACTCAGTGAACAATATATACTCCACATGCAATGCAACTTCAGAAACCAACAATAAAAATTACTTGATTTCAGCCAGTCTTGAATTGCAGTACTCACAGCGATCAGGTGCTTGGACTCCCAGATGAGCACATACCTGTCATTGCAATCACTGATAAGAAAATGCAATGCCAAACGACTGGGAATCCTAATCAAAGTTCCACAATGAAATGATTGATGTGACCATCATTGGAACTTGATTTAGAAGTCTTGAAATTCATTCATGGGTCTAAAATTACATTGACAATCCCTTCGGATATATGTATGAGCTAGAAAACTATCAAGCGAAAATAATGTCTGGATAATATGCAATCTTACCCCACCAGAACACTGATACTTCCTTAAGCTTATTCCAAAAATGCACATGACGCAAAACTTACATTGAGAATCCCTTTGGATGTATTTCTTTTATTTTTGGTTTTAACTTTAAGAGGTTCACTCAAAGCACATGAAGCACTGTTACTTCCTCAAGCTTATTCCAAAAATGCTTAAGAAAGAATCTAGACATTTTAAAATAAGGAAAACTGTACTGGAAAAATAAGGCCAGTTTTCATACTGTGCAATGCACAATGAAATACTGCCCACACCAAAGAAAATGGAAATAAAGGGAACAATCTTAAAGGCAAGGTGATACTAGCAAAAGAAGACGAGAGATTTTACCAAAGAAACTCAACCACACATCAAAAAGTCATCATGAGCATTAGATGTATCAATATAAGCTAATTCTGCGCAAGCTTTTGATGAGAACCAGCAACTGAATAAATTTTATGTCAACATGTCAGATTTTAAAAGTAGACCTTTTGATATTGGCTAGAGGAGACTAAGTAGACACAAAGATGCAAATTGAAATGCCAGACTGTTGTATTCCCTTCCCACTTAGAATTTGGAAGCATAAGGAGAGAGAGAGAGAGGGAGAGGAGAGGGGAGAAGAGTAATTGAAATAGGTTAAGATTGGCCGACTGTGGACAATATTAGAGAGTAAAATACCTAGCAATGAACCTACGAGCGAGAAAACGAACCGATGGAGGACAGAAGGGACACAATTTAAGAGGAATGAAGGTACATCAGTTCTGTCAGATGCAAGGAAACTACACTTGAAATGAAGTTGAGGCAGAAACACTGAAACAGATGTCTCCAGAAATCCATTTGATTTTAGGTCGTTTTAGCTCTAGATAAGTTATGTCTTTTTCACATGCGGTTCAGCTACTTAAGTGAAGCAAACATATAGGGTTTGATAAGTCATTATTCAAAAAATTCAACTCCTTTTAATAAATGCAGCTCAAACAAGATTTAATTATGGCGCCATTGTCAGAAGCATTACCTTTCCAGGTTATCAACCAGTCCTTCCCAGGGCATTATGAAGTCTTCCTCGTCAAAAACAAATCCAGAAACCAATATCTCAACTGCTAATCGCTGAAAATAAGAGGGGTTACTAAGATCTTAAACAGGATTACTGCAATATATAAACCTAGCACGAACAGCACTCCAGTACATATGCACAAGAAGAGAAGTTAAATATCACATAGTACCACTGAAATTTGTGAACAAAGCCAAGAAACTTACGCCTTGTCCATGGTTTTCTCCCACAATTTTGAAATCAAATTCATCTACACTTCCAGTCCTCCTGGCCATTTTGGTCCCAGTCAGGCCCGCACCCGCCGCTGGGCATATTGTGGCAATAAGCAATTAGTATTCAGTGAACAAATATTGCACCAACTACCAACCTTATGTAAGGTCACATTAGCAACAACAACAACAACAAACTCTCAGAGGCAACACGCTTGAGTGCGGTCTGAGGGATTCAGATGTAGTTTCACAATAGCAATTACATGAAAAAGATATAAAGTCAACTCAGTAAACATAAAAGTAAAAGACTAGAGCATATGGGAATGAAATCGAATATAAAACAACATATGTTCACCTCCAAATGAGGCAGCAATAGCAACAGAACCGACGACAGAGCCGGCAACACTTGCAGCAGCACCAAAAGCACCCGCTCCAATCACGGGGATGATAGCACCCATTGTAGGGGCTAAGGCACCAAACCCAGCTGCAATAGCAGGGGCAGCTAATCCTGATGGAGAACGATTGAACAAGGCAAACTTAGCAGAAAGAACTCTTATGGAAATGAATTGTGCACAATGAGTCAAATGTATCACATGAACCCATACCACCGGTAATTGCCATTAGTGCTCCTCCAGTTATAGCAGCTGCTCCAATAATGCCTGTACGCTTCCATTTTTCGAACGAACTTCCTTCTAACTTGGATTCTTCTATCTTCAACTCTTCCTCTTTTGCTATAGCCATCACAGAGGAGGCAATCATAACCTCCATTGCTTCCTACAGATAGCTAACATTGAACTTGAATTGTCCATAGAAATGAAAGCAGGAAGAGCATGAAGTGCAACCACTTTGAATTCAAGACACCTATTAACTGATGCATCTGATGTGAAAATGAAGTGAAACTCACTCTTTAATGAGACTGATCATGTTTAGCATGCCAATACCATTGCGTATATTGAAAAACCAGTGCAATCATGATTGCAATTAAAGTTGTGTGGGAATCCTATTTGTCAAGCAATGCTAGTAATATTGAATTTATTCTTTCTTGTTACCGAAAAATAAGCGTTACAGGTCTCCAGAGTAGCATGACATTTCATCATTGCCAAAGAGAACTAAAACTGGAATGAAAAATGGCAGAAATGGCCACATAAAACACATAAAGCGAAACTCAGAAGCATATTAAGTCTATAAATATTCTGAAAGAAAAAATGTCCCTTTATAGAGCCCACATACCAATTTCACCCACTTAAAATCAAGCCATGTTGCAAGCAGCCGTAATGCAACACGGTAACGAGCATCATATCCCTTTTGTTCTTTGGAGTTGTTGTCATCATCGGACATAATTGCTAAGCTTGCAGATAGAAGTTCATAAAGAACGACTATTTTCCTTTCATAGCTAAGTGTACGCCCCTCTTCCACAGGTTCCTCAATGAATTTATAGTCAGACCCATGACTTGAATCTTCAGTTCTATTATTTGTAACACTTTTTTCCTTGACAAACTCAATCGCTTCTGCTTCTGCGGGAGTTGAAGGTGTGTCCTCTGTCAAATCTTGGACAGAACATCTTTCTCTGCGTTCCTGTTTATACTCGTGGTGTTTATCCCTCCTAGTCTTTGCTGTAGAGGAAGCTTCCAATCCATCTGCCATATGATCAACACCTTTAGCCAAAGCAAGTTCTTGCTCCGTCTTTTCAGAAGAACTTCCCTCACTTTGTTCTGAAAGCAATCTCAGGAACTGCCATGTTACATAGGAAATGACAACAATTAGAACTGAACAGGTAAAATCATATGCCTTAATGCTCACCAAAAAAGCACAATAATAGATCCTTCTTTCGTGAAAACAGAAAATCCCCGGTAATGTTTAAAGCCAGAAAAAAGAGAAAATCTGCTTTGGTGCAAGCTCAGATACCCTTTAAAATGTTGTTAAATTCATAATGTGCCAAGAAAACCCATACACAAACGCTTTTGTACTTTATCAAACATCAATTATGGCACAAGCTTAAATCTCTTTTCTCTAATGTGCAAAAACAAATGTACATATGATTCCATAACTTGAAACTAGATATAAAGTTGTATTTTCATCTTCTTCTACCACTACTAATACTACTAACGATCATCATCTTTAGCTTTGTTACAACAGCTAAAGGGATTCCCTTTTATTATGAAAGGCAATTATTTCATAGTTTTGTAATTAAGTCACTGCAAATACAAATTAGCATAATATATGCTATTGGGATGAAAAATATCACACATCCACCTTTCATTTCCTATCACTTGTAGCTGTAAATATTTTTTTGTAATGTGGTATACTGATCATATTTACCATATCGATTATTTGAATACATTTTTGTTGATACGACTTCTACGACATGTGCTCTCAAGGCCATGATAAATAGTTTTTTTTTTTTTGGGAATGGGAAACCGATCACAAAACATGGACAAGGCCGGAAATGTTTTTATAACTAGTAATAATAAAAATAAAATAAAAAGGAGTTGAAATGTGAGTTACTTGTCCAACATGAACCTTAGGAGGTTCAGCAGCTGCAGTATTTTGAATCCCTCTCCATGCCTCTGCCTCTGCCTCTATCTGAAAGAACCTACAATAGATTTAAAGGGGCAATTTTGAACAAGAATAATTAAAAGTAAGATGAGATAAGGAAAAAAAAAAAAAGAGGGATGAAAAAGTAATAGTATTACTGGAAAATGGGGCGGAGGAGGGGAAGACAAGAATGGTGGGTGATGGCGTCGGGATGGGATGAGGATGAGAGCGGAGGCAGCGGGCGTGACTGGTGGATCTGGGACTGCTCCAATGCCAGGCCAAACACTGCCGCCGCCGCATGCTTCTGCTTCGACGATAACATCCGCCACGTCTCTCTCTCTCTCTCTCTCTCTCTCTCTCTCTGTGTCGATTCAATTAAAAAAGAAACCAACTTGTTAAATAAGCGCGCTAAACCAAACTCTGTTTTTTTTCTCGTTTGTCTTTTCCTATTACGCTTAGGCGATCATATTCTTATTAAACCCAGGTCCCACGGGAAGGAAATGAGGAGTCTCAACCAAATTCATCTCTTTCCCCTAATTAACGTTCAATGCTACGTCTGGAGGATATAGGGGGAAGGGGAATCCAAGTCCTACACAATTTTCGGACAAACCAGATGCTCAATCTTTTAAAAACTACCAGTACAAGTGTCCGTGCTTTGTAGAGGCTAAAAATTATAGTACTGCAATATCTATAATAATATAAAAGTAATATATTCAAAATTTGAAATACTCAAATCAGAATGATTATAAGGGTTATTGACCAATCATATTAAAGAAAATAATCGATTTAAAAATACATTAAAAAATTCCCGCCCATGAAATAATAAAAATAAAATCGATTTTAAAAAAATAATAAACAAGAAGTCTAATCAGATTAAGATTCTACTTATCTAAATTGAAATCTACTTCCCAACCCAATTAGAGTCTAACTTCCACCTAAATCTAATTAGACTCTACTTCCGATCTAATATATAAACATCGAAACATCTTTCATTCTCTTTCAATCTGTCAACTATCAACATTTGAAGCAACCATTGAATTTCGGGCAAATTTGCAAATACAAACACAATTGTTTCAACATATTTTCAGTGTTGTTGTCCTCATTGGTAAAGAACCAGTTACATCTGTTGCATTCAATTTCGACTTCCATATGGCAAAAATTAACTCTGCTGATATCATATCAAATTGGAAGGCTATCATTGTCGACGTTTATAGATTGGACAATAGTACATACTAATTTATTTTTTGCATTGTTAACAAAGCTCTTCTGAAGATATTGTTGTTGATATTATTGTGTAAATCCTTTGTTGGTTTACTCTCCACAGAAAGTTGATTTGTTGACATTTTTTGCATACCAATAAACACATTACAGAACAGAAAGTGGTTGATATTATTGTGTTTATCCTTTGTTGGTTTACTCTCCACAGCACAGAATAGTTTTCAAGTAAAGAAATCAAATTCACCATATTTCGTGAGGTAAGTACCCAATAATTCTTCCCAAAGTACATCCCGTAGAGAATTAATGTTGTATTGCAGTGTAAATCCCTCCCCCTATTTGTTCAACTTCACATACTGCTTTATTGGAATACATTACCTTATTGTTCACTTTGGCAAGTAAGAACTATTACTGTTCCATTGTGTTCTATTCCAAATCAGATCAAAGCAAGAATAATTTTAGGTCATTGTATTTCTCTAATTTTTGTTTGAAAAAACGAACTTTTTTTCATTAAAAAAATGGTCACTTAATATTTGGTACGGATGAATTTTTCCAGCTGTACATTTCCCCTACTTGAGCATTGTAGGTTAGTTTGAGCGGCTATGTCATGGAGAAATTTGAGAAATTGAAGCTGAAGATTGTACAAGCGGTTGGTGATCAACTGCTCGGTTATGATACTCCAAGGTTGCTCAATGAATGAAAGGAAATGTATATTCTTCATATTTGAAGCCCCTTTACTCACATATTTGTACTAATTCTTTACAGTTTATTGGAATTAGATTTTTTTTTTTGGAGAGGGGGGGGGGGAGGGAAAGGTAAGGTAAATTATTAGCGTTAACTTTGTCTGAATGTTCTTATTAATAGGGGGAGGAAAAATATTAAAATTCTTTAATTTTCCTTTTTTCTTCTCATTTTGAGGGTTCAGAAAATAAAGGAGAAACGATATACAATAGTTCTACTCCCTTCCCTTCACTTCTTATTTCTTTTTCCGAACAAAATAATTAAGTCAATTTGGCCAAATATGTTCGTATTAAGAATGTTACAGTTGAAATAGTTATTGCTAATGTGAGCGTAAATTAGGGACTATCTTGCCAAATTTATTTCTATTGGACATGTTAAAACACATTCTTTGTTATTGAGAAGGAAAAACACAATTTTTTTTTAAATTTTTTTTTGTTGGGTATGTTAAGTTAGGTCAATTTTGCCAAAACTTTGTCTTTATAAGAATGGAAACAACAGTTGTTTGTTGTTGGGTATGTAAATTTAGGTCAATTTTATCAAAGCTATTCTTAAAATGTAACGTAAAGAGATCCTCCTGTATTTTGCGTTACTTAGCTTAACGAATCTTTCATTGAAACAACTATAATTTGTATATATATTTATGTCTTTTCCTTTATAATTTCTATGTACATTTATATATTAACCTATGTTTGATGATATTATTATGTCTTTGTTTCTTTATAATTTGTACATGTATTTTATATTATCGTTATTTTTTTTGTTATATAGATATTTACTTTTTAATACATTATCCTTTTAATTATACAAATATTTACTTTTTAATATACCCGTGCATCGCACGAGTTTAAGACTAGTATATTTAATATAATAATATATTATTAAATTTATTATATTAAGTAGATATTACTTTAGATTATATTAAATATGAAAAATTATAATACATTATTTTATATATTATTATATTTATTTTTCCAATATATATAAAGTACGATTAGAGCTAGGAAAACCTGATCCAACACAATTACCGACCTGAATCGAACACGATATTAAGTTGGTTTAGATAGAAATTTTCAACCCGTTTAATTAAATGGGTTGACACGGTAAACCCGTTTAGTTAAATGGGTTAGGTTCAGGTCAGGATTTTCGACACGAAAAAAACACCTACTTAACCCGTTTGATTAGGCATGTTAAATGGGTCAAGTCATTTGCTCGATAATTGTTACCCAATTATACCGTTTATTAATAAATTTAGGTGAAAGCTACAATTAATATTCTTTGAAATATACATAAGACTTCTAATTTTATTATGTTTATCTTTGATTATGAATTAAAAGACATCTCCTTATATATAACTCGAATTATATTACCACGCAAAATTGTTGAGTATGGTATGTCATTGGTTTAGATAGAAATTTTCAACCCGTTTAATTAAATGGGTTGACACAGTAAACCCGTTTAGTTAAATGGGTTAGGTTCATGTCAGGATTTTCGACACGAAAAAAACACCTACTTAACCCGTTTGATTAGGCATGTTAAATGGGTCAAGTCATTTGCTCGATAATTGTTACCCAATTATACCGTTTATTAATAAATTTAGGTGAAAGCTACAATTAATATTCTTTGAAATATACATAAGACTTCTAATTTTATTATGTTTATCTTTGATTATGAATTAAAAGACATCTCCTTATATATAACTCGAATTATATTACCACGCAAAATTGTTGAGTATGGTATGTCATTGTTTCGATCCTACAATAAGTTGTTTTGTATAAATGAGTTAATAGTTAAATTGGTAAATTGGTAACTTTATTCAAACACGTTTACTTAAATGGGTAAACATGTTAAAATAAGGTCAACCCGTTTAAAATTTAAACGGCAAACGGTTTCAATTCTAATCTGTTTAATAAATGGGTTAGGTTCAGGTCGAAGAATTTTGAACCCGTTTAAGTTTGACTCGAACACGAATCCGACTCGACCTGACCTATTAGCCAACTCTATGTACAACAATTTAGTTTTCATACTAACATAAAATCCTTTAAAGATTGTCGTATATTAGGAATTTAACGTTTTCATTGTACAAATATTATAATTATATCAAAATATATTCACATTAAACTAAAAGAAATTTTTATTGTCAAAAGCATTTTACCTGTACTTACCTAAATTTGAAATATACGCGATCATATATTACCTAAACCCGAAATACACTCGGGTCATGTTTTTATAGTGAAATTTACCCAAAACCAATATACACCCGACTCATATTTACCCTAAAAAGAAATTTTTACTATCAAAGAACATCTGACTCGTATTTACCTAAATTTGAAATACACACGAGTCATTTTTTAGAGTGAAATTTACACACAATCAAAATACACCCGACCCGTGCTTACCCTAATCAAATATACAATCGACCTATATTGTTTAGTTATTGTACTCAAGGGTAAATGAGTAAATTCATGTGCGACCACAAGCTAAAGGCAAGTTGTTGATTAATTTATATCCAAGGGCGAAATAGTAAATTTGTGTGTGAACACAAGCAAGCAAGCAGGTAGACTAAGCTCCACAACAACAACAATCAAACTGTCATTTTTATAACTGTTAAGAAAAGGATATATAATTGAGTTTGGGGGATACTCTCCCTATTTCAGACAAAACATATATGGAGGCTTTGCAGAAGAAGACTGTGACATTATTCGACCCAAGAAGTATGAGTTTTATATTAGTGAGAGTTACAATCAATAGTTGCAAAGGTGGGAAGAACATGATAGTAGATAAGGTCCACTCAATGCATCTAGGACTCAAATTTGACTCAAGGGGAGATACAGACAGCCAAGGAATTGATCCTACATAGAAGTGTAAGATCAACTGATGGGAGTACCCTACCAATCACAACAAAGGGATGGTCTTTTTAAGTTTGCAGCTTCTCGAGGAAGAAACAATAAACCTAGGAGGCACCTTTTGAGTATGTAAGGGTAGACTATTCACTTTTAGGTGTCAAGAAGGTTGTTTTGCAGATAACAAGAGAAAGATTTAGGGAATAAGTCTGTCATGGATAGATTGCGTTCAGCAGAAGAAATGCTTCAACCGAGGTGACCAGATGGTAGTCTAGAAGCCGCCAAGAGAATGTCAAGGCGTGGCTAGGTGTGTCATCCAAAAGGGTCTCGTGAATTAGACCAAGTCGCATATGATTTGGCGAAGCAAGTCAAGAAAAGCGTTCAAGGCTCTACAACAGGAATTCTATTTTATGTTTGTGTTAGTTTAGTTTTAGCTAATTGTTTCTCTCTATCTTCCTAGTTTGTTACTAATTTGTAATGTTGTGTGTTTGTTTGTTATATTGTCTCCATTGGTGAATAAAAGTCATCAAAATTAATAATTAAGGGAAGCACACTGCCCATCAATATTAATAATTAAAATTTATATTGTAATTAATATTTTTTTATGAAAGTAATTGATGTTTAAATAGAAACCAAATTTCATAATAAAGAAAATACTTTTAACATTATAAATAAACCTGAAAGTAATCATAATATCTTTTTTTCTAATACATATCATTTTTATTGTGAGTTTGAAGGATTTATGGGTTTACTAAGTTAAATAGGATTAGCAACGATGTGTGTCGCGATAAGTTGAGGGTGACCTTTATCAGAGGCGTAATCAGGGGGGGACCACGACATCCCCCAACAAAAAAAAGGTGATATATATATATTCTTTTGGTAAAAAAGATAATCTCTATATGATACTTTCCAATTAAAAAATCAGTTATTAGATCGTACTCCTGCGGGATTACAGATCTCAATACTACTCCCGTGTCCAGCCCAGCCCAGCACATGAAATCCGGTCCAAAAACTCGACTCGAAACTACAAATACAATTGTTAAGCTTTACATAGTGTAGAAATTATTTAGTTGGGTGGCCACATCATCCTATTGGTATAGTAAAGGTCTCTATTTCAAATCTTGGTGGTGGTGACTATGATTAGGTTTTCCTTTAAAACAATTAACTTTATGCTGTTTTTAATCTCACTTTTTCATATATTTTTCTATTTTCACCCAATTATAATTTTTATTTTTATATAGAAAATATCGATATTAAATTATTTATCATATTATTTTTTTACTTTGTTTCTCTCTCTTCTTTCTTTTATATTTTCACTATTATTTATATTTTTTTTATAGTTCACACCAATATATGGTGTATAAAAATATTATCTTTAGTGTGTACGAGTTTTTGTTTGGTGTACCCCTTATGTATTTGCATATTAATTCTTTTATGGGTTAATTTTTTGCACACTAACATAAATTCCTTTGCATACTAATATTTTGTGGGATGTACTCGTTTCCACATTATTATAGACTTTTTTACACACCAGTATAGACTCATTTACATGCTAACAAAGACACATTTATATACTAACACAAATTCTTTGATTTACACACTAGTAAGGGCTCTTTTGCACACTAACATAGACTCCTTTGCACACTACCGCAAACTCATTTGCACACCAACACAAATGTATTTACACACAAACACGAATTTCTTTGCACGCTAGCACAAAACTCCTTAGCACAGTAACACAACTCTGTTGAACACTATGACAAACTCTTTTGCACACTAGTTTTCTACGAAATATTTTGGGACACAATGTATATCTAGAATCTTCACTCACTCTTTATTGCTTATTTTTATACTCTTGCACGCAAACTGTTTTTGTAAAACCCCGAAAAATCCAAAGATGATGACCGTGACGTCGTTAGTATATTATGTTGACTTCGTTAATTGTTATCTATTCATTGTATTTTTGCTAACACTTGAGCTCGTAGGATCGTTGAGGGACTAACAAGGGTATATCGGTAATTTCTTGGGTGTTAGTATTATTAGTACTATTCTAATTATTATTAGTATTATTATTAATATTATTGTGTTTATTAAAAATTGTTATATGAATAATTGTGTGAATATTATTTGTTATGTGATTATTATTAATGATATTATTATTAGTATTATTATTACTACTATTATTATTGTTATTAGCTATTTTTTTTTCCAGAAAATCAGATTTTCTTTTTATTGTTGGGTTGGGTTAGGATTAGGAGTATTATTCACACAGAAGGAGCTAAACCTTAGGCAGACTCGATGGTTGGAATTTCTGAAGGACTGTGATGTGAACTTTCAATATCATCCCGGGAAAGCAAATGTAGTGGCTGATGCCCTGGGTAGGAGACCCTATCCTGCTGTAAACCACTTGATGATGATGTCGCACGAGCTGTGCGAGGAGTTTAGGAGGTTGGAGATTAACGTGGTGACACCTGGAAGGAAAGTTGTATTGAATGCCATGGAGTTGCAACCTACTCTCATGGAAGAGCTCAAGAGGACTCCAGAGTTGGATTTGCAGCTTGTCAAGATATGGGAGGACGTTTTGCAAGGGAAGGCCCCTGGTTTCGTGATTCACGAGGATGACACATTACGGTTTCATAACCGCATCTGTGTACCTAACATGGAGGAGATAAAGAGGAAGGTTTTAGAAGAGGGGCACAACACACTATATTCTGTGCACCCAGGGGGAAATAAGCTTTACAAGGATCTGAAGCATATGTTCTGGTGGAGTAATATGAAACAAGAAGTGGCGGACTTTGTGGCGAAATGCCTCACTTGCCAACGGGTCAAGGCAGAACATCAACGACCTGCCGAACTTTTGCAGCCACTAGACGTTCCTGAATGGAAGTGGGACTCGATATCAATGGACTTCGTAGTGGGTCTGCCAAGGACCAGGCGGAAACACAATGCGATATGGGTAATTGTGAATCGATTAACCAAGTCGGCTCATTTTCTAGCCATCGCCAACAACTGGTCCCTGGACCAACTAGCTCAAGCCTATGTAAGAGAGATAGTAAGACTACATGGAGTCCCCAGTTCTATAGTCTCGGACAGAGACACCAGATTCCAGTCTGGTTTTTGGAAGAAGTTGCAGGAGGCGTTTGGTACCAAACTCAAGTTTAGCACCGCTTTCCACCTAGCTACTGATGGAAAAACTGAGAGGTCTATCCAAACCCTCGAAGATATGCTGCGAGCATGCGCATTAGATTTCAAAGACTCGTGGGATGACGAGTTGACTCTCATTGAGTTCTCCTACAACAACAGTTATCATGCTAGTATTGAGATGTCACCATTCGAAGCTTTATATGGGAGGAGATATAGGACTCCCCTATGTTGGCAAGACATCGATGAAGCTCTAACGATTGGACCAGACCTAATACAGGCCACTACTCAGAAGGTTCGAACCATTCAAGACAAGATGAAGGCAGCACAAAGTCGACAAAAGAGCTATGCTGACAGGAGGAGAAGACCTTTGGAGTTCGAAGTAAGAGAATATGTGTTTTTACGGGTTTCACCCACGAAAGGAGTTATGAGATTCGGTCAGTCGGGGAAGTTGACACCAAGGTTTATCGGGCCATATCCAATCTTAGAACGCATCGGAGAAGTTGCCTACAAGTTGCAGAATCGCCAGAGAACTTCCAAGAGTGCACAATGTCTTCCATGTGTCACAACTCAGAAATATGTTCGCACTAACTCATGTGATTGATCCTGAGCCGCTTCAGCTACAAGAAGATTTGAGCTATGAAGAGCAACTGCTGGAAATATTGGATCGTAGAGAAAAACAACTTCGAAGGAAAGTAGTCCCCTTGGTGAAAGTACGATGGGCAAACCATGCCACAACGGAGGCAACCTGGCAAACAGAAGAAGTGATGAGAACGAAATACCCTCACCTATTTCACTCTTAAAGGTACGTTAAGTTTCGAGGATGAAACTTTTTTTAAGGAGGTAATGATGTAAAACCTCGAGTTTTAGGGAGAACGGAACCGTTAGGATTGTTACCGAACCGTTAGGCTTAAGTTTAAGTTTCGAGGACGAAACTTCTTTTAAGGAGGTAATGATGTAAAACCCCGAAAAATCCAAAGATGTTGACCGTGACGTCGTTAGTATATTATGTTGACTTCGTTAATTGTTATCTATTTGTTGTGTTTTTGCTAACACTTGAGCTCGTAGGATCGTTGAGGGACTAACAAGGGTATATCGGTAATTTCTTGGGTGTTAGTATTATTAGTACTACTCTAATTATTATTAGTATTATTATTAATATTATTGTGTTTATTAAAAATTGTTATATGAATAATTGTGTAAATATTATTTGTTATGTGATTATTATTAATGATATTATTATTAGTATTATTATTACTACTATTATTATTGTTATTAGCTATTTTTTTTCAGAAAATCAGATTTTCCTTTTAGTGTTAGGTTGGGTTAGGATTAGGAGTATTATTAGTGGGCCTTATTAGACTAATATAAAAGCTAAGTTTTTCCCTCCCAAACCCTAATCTCTCTTAAACCCTAACCCTACACCCCTCTCTTCCCTTCCCTCTCTGCCGTCCCTACCACACCATAGCCTCCGCGCTGCACCACAGTGACCACCTTTTCTCTCTCTCTCTCTCTCTCTCTTTCTCCCTCTCTTTCTCTCTCCTTCTCTCTGCTCGCGTCGCGTCAGAACGCCATGCCCAGGCTGCCGCTGTACTCCACCGTCGGTGACGTTTTCGACCCACGCCACCCCTGCTACCGCCTCGCCGCCCGCCAGAGTAGCCGCCGCACACCCACAGTCGAAGGAGACAACCAGACTTTCGCTGTTGCTGTCGTTCGAACCCAGACTGGCCACCGACGACCGCCTTGAACGCCGCGCCGACCTCCGTGCGCCGCTGACACCGTGCCTTTTGACCGGCCGACGCTTCTCGAGTCGCCAGAAAATCGCCGCCCTAAACCCTAACGCCTGAGCTAATTCGCATCGTTAGTGAGCTCAAGTGTGTTCGTTTTTGGATGTGAAGTGAAGTTAATCAGGTAATGTCTATGCTCTAATCCCCACTGGGATGCTTTTTAAATGTGTTTTGATGTTTCCTAATCTATTTTGAGAATTGCATCCCGAAAGGGGGCTTTTGTGGAAATGTGACCATCTGCTTTGGATAACTGATTATATTTGTTTGTGCTTTGATTTTATTGAGTTGAGAAATTGGATGGTCTTTTATTAGTGGTTTTATTATTGGTTTTGATAACCTGGGTTGGGTTTGACTTGAGAGCTGTGAGTTGAGATTGGTATAAGATACTATAATTCAAAGTGAAACATTAAGCGGGTTTATTTTGTTGATGCCTTTGGTAGGCGGTTACTTTGATGCCTTCGGTAGGCGATTGTTGATGTCTTTGGTAGGTGATTATTTTGATGCCTTTGGTAGGCGGTTATTCTGATTCCTTTGGTAGGCGACTATTTTGATGCCTTTGGTAGGCGATTATTTTATTGATGCCTTTGGTAGGCGATTATCTTTGATGCCTTTGGTAGGCGATGTCACTTTATGGGATTTGATATCTCGCCCGCATAATAAAATGAATGGGTTGGGTTGAGGAAAAAAAGTTGTAAGGGTTAAACGGTTTATGAAAAGGTTTGAATTGTTCCCTCTCCCTCAAATAAATTCAAATGAACTTAACTTGTTTTTAACGTTAAGGGTAGACATTATTGAGATTTCCTCCTCATTTTTGAAATATTTTGTTTTCAGGTGAAGATCTATATGCTGGGGACGGGAATTAGAAGTGAGGACGACATGTCTAGAAGTCGTTAAATATGTTGCTTTCTGTTCGGTCTCGTTCCGAGCCGAATTTCTTCTCTTTTATAGGGTATATTTGCTTGTTTTAACCCCTATTTGTATATTAGATATAATGATTTGGTGTTTTGTAGGAAAATAAGGAGTTAAAAGAAGTTTGGGCTTAATTGAAGGTTTTTAGGGAATCCCGAGCTATTTCCCGAGTCAAACCAAGTCAACCCGACCCGAGAGCCGAGTCAAACCAAGTCAACCCGACCCGAGAGCCGAGTCAAACCAAGTCAACCCGACCCGAGAGCCGAGTCAAACCAAGTCAACCCGAGCCGAGAGCCGAGGCGAAACCGAAGCCGGAAATTCCATGTCAAGATTGGCGCAAAACAGGGGAACGGTACAGACTCAAAGGTTTGAAATACGTGTGCCTTCACTCTGTGGGTCATAACTCCTTCGTTACAACTTCGATTGGTCTCAAATTTTGGGAGCTTAAAGTACACACTGAGAGCTTTCCATCGATATCTTATCGGTCTAAAACAGAGTTCGGATGAAGAAGTTATGCGCGTTTGAAGTCGGCAGGGAAAAGCTGCCCAGAAGCGCTGCTCGCCCAAGCAAGGCCACTGTCTCGCCTGCGACATAATGCTGAGGGACGGCGAATGCTGTGGCCAGAAGTGTTGCTCGCCCGAGCCACTGTGTCTGCGGAAAATCTGATGCGCGTGTTGTGATTTATTTCTAGGGTTTTGGGTTGTATTTCTCCTTCTTCTATAAATACCCACTTGTATGAATCTAAGTGAAATCAATTAGCCTAGGTAGTTTAGGAGTAGAATTAGATTTATTGCTTTCCTTTATTTGCTTTAATCTCTCTTTAATTGTTCTTCAAGTTTTCAATTGTTCTTCAAAGTTTTCTTGCAATTTCAATTCTCAATCTCTTTCAAGCTTTCTCTAGTCTTCATTGAAGTGTTTTACAAGCTCTCTCTCTCTCTCTCTCTCTCTCTCTCTCTCTCTCTCTCCTTGCAAATGCCATTGTTGACTTGTTTTCCAAGCTTTCTAGTGTTAGCCACAATCAACTCCATTTTCAGTGGGGAGGAGGGTCAAGGAACTCCGATTCTACTTACTAGTGAGAAGTTGGGGGATTCTTGGTAATCCAAACCCCAATTTCTTGTTTGTTCGGGGGAAATTCGAATGTAAATTGAAGGTTTATTAAAGTTTGTTCATCAAAGGTATAAATTCTTGCCCAATTTCATTGTTTATGCTAGTTCTTCATTCAAGCTTTTAATTGCTTTCCTTAATTTCATGTTTTATTTCATGCTTTTATTGCTTTCCATAATTCCATGTCTAGGTTAGTTTTATTACTTTCATTTACATAATTTACCGCATTCCGCAATTGAGAAAAAACCCCTTCCACAAACCGATTACCTCAATCAAGCCTCACACCCATCCCTGTGAACCGACAAGCTTAACTTATAAAACCACAAAAATTACAACCGAACAATGGCGTCGTTGCCGGGGATGGCGTTATTTGGTAGATTAAGCTATTGGTTTGTGTCTACATAGTTTATTGCTTTCTTGATTATGCTAGAAAAATGTAGCGAAAAAAAATTGAATATCGAAAAAAAGTGAGAAAAGAAAAGAAAAAAAATAGAAAATTAGAAAATTAGAAAAATAGAAAAAGAGAGTTATGGCTAGTCCTCGATTCCCCCAATTTGAGTATGAAGCATTTTGGAAATATTTTGTTAGATTACATGATTACCGTGCTCAATGTGAATTATATGGTATCTTTTATTATACATTAGATATGTTGGGAATTGTTTATGAGGGTATAAATTATGAAACTCGTAATCTCTTCTTTTTTTATGGGTTTTCTAATTTGGGTGAAGATGTTGCTTGGGAATTTATTGAATGGTTGTCTAGGGACTCTTATGAATTTGAGCACAGAAATGCTATCCCTAGTGTCCAACCTTCTTATTATGCACCACCCTCCGAGACTTTAGCCATACCATATCAAGAATACCCCCAAAATCCTTATGATCAATCTAGTGGTGGGGAGTATATGGAAAATTTTTGTGAGACTTTGCCTGAACAATCATGTGAATACCCGTGTATGTTGATGATCAATCTTATAGTGGGGATTATGTGGAAAACTGCTATGATCTTCCCCAAGGTGTCGATGTTGAGTCTCCTTCCGTGTGCTACTTATGTGATTCGCCGTACCATAGTTCTAATTCTTGTTTGAAAGATAAAATGGAAGCTACCTTGAGTGCGGGAATGGATAAATTGTGTGCAAAAATGAATGATTTGATGCGTGGATTTTTCCATGAATTGAATCATAGGGTAGAAACTCCTTCTTCACAAATGGTTGATTCGAATGTTGAAGTAGGTCATTCATCGTCTTTTAGTCCTGAAATGCAAGTTGATTTTTCTGTGTATGATGAGGATGATGACTATTATAACCGACCATGCCTTGGACTTCTTAGTGATTCCTTAGCTCTAGCCCCACCTAGTGAGCATGAGGAACTTGTTGATTCTGTGTGTGATGATGTTGAAATTGATGAAAACATGTTAGATGATGAACCATTGTCCATACCGTTGTCCATGCCTTTATGTGAAGAAAAGATTGAGTTTAGTGAATGCCATGATGCTTGTGATATAATTGAGCATGATCTTGTTGAGAGTGAAATTGAATATGTTGTGATTGAATGTGTGCTTGACACCGATTTGTTCACTTTCATTGAGGATCATTGCATTAGTGAGGCATTAGCTACCCTTATATGTGAATCCATTGATGTGCATTCTTGTGATGATGAACATAATTCTTTGGGGATTGATCATGATTGTTTGAACTTGGATTGTGACAATGTTGTTTTTGATGGTGACATGCTTTATGAGTCATTCACGATGAGTTATGACCCTGAACCTTCCACTTTCACTTTTGATGTTGCTTTGGATGATACACCTTTGTCTTTTGACGTTGATAGTTCTTCTAGTGAATCTGATATTGATGAAGATGAAGATGTGCCTGTTTGTGATTTTGGGAGTGTTATGATGTGGTCTAACCCTGCTTTTTCCTTATCACCCATTGATGATTGTGAATATTATGTGGATGAGAGTGGTGATTTGGAATTTATGATTGATGAAAATTGCATGGAAATTGAGTTTGAACCATTGTTTGCATCCAAGTCTTCGTATGAGCATGTTCATGATTGTGTTGTATTGCCTCTTTCTGTTGATTTGCATACCCAATCTCCATTTACGAGTCAATGGGAGGATCCATTTGTCATGTCTTCTTTCACTACGCCTAGGAAAGTCTTGTATATTCATGCATTTCATCATTTCAATGATTTTTCTAGGGCATTTGATAAATTGTGAAGGGCATTAATGTTTGTTTATGTGTCATTGCGAGTGTGCTCTTACCGACATCATTCTGAGATGCATGAGAGGATGCATGATTTGTTACTCCGGGCGTTGAATGGTTCTGACTTGGTGCCCGATATCGTGAGGTGAGAAGGAATGATTTCTTGATAAAACACCTTGTAGGTAATATCCATCCTCACCTTTTGTGTATATTTAATGAGTCGGTTTTCTTTTCTTCTTTTATTTTCTTTTTGTGTGTGTCTTTTTCTTTTATTTTGGGGTGCTTGCTTACCTACTTCTATTTTTCCATTTTGAGGACTCGACAACCTCTTTGTGTTGGAGTGGGAGGGTAGTTTGCATTCTAATTTTCGAGTCTAAGAAAAAAAAAGTCGTTTTGTAAATATTTTAGTTTAGTTTCTTAGTTCATTAGTCCTTAGTGTCTTGTATAGTTTGTTTTTCTTTTTGATCTTGTATGTAAACCATCATACATAGTATGTTTTTCTTGTTTATTTCTGACCTATGTGTGATGTTCTTTGGATCGTGGATTGAGTGCTTTTATTGAAGATTATGAGGTAACCTCTTTCCACCCTCTCTTTATGTGTATATATCAATGATCCATGATGCATGCTTGATTTTCTTTTTGGGTAACAAACTCCTTGAGTGTGATTGTTGGGAATATTCTGTTGTTGGAGCCGTGTGGGCTCGGGTCGCCACCGCTTTTACGTGATAAGTGTTTTGTATATTTGTTCTTCTTGGTTTTCTACCTTGCTTGAGACACCCTTCTCATGATGGAGACATTGTGATGTTTTGTGTTGGAGTGGGGGTGTTATTTTCCATGTGTCATGGGTAGATCACCTAGTTTTTGAGTCTTTGTTTTTGTTTTTCGTAGTTTGTGTCTAAAAATTGAAAATTTTGTGTGTGAAAAGAAAAAAAGGGGAGAAATGTTGTGAAAAACCCAAAAGTTGTTTTTCTTTTTGAAGATGTTTCCGTTCACAGTTGTGTAGATAGTTGTCTAATGAGTTGATTCAAGCAGTTAGAAGCGGCCGATATGAATAATGATGGGCCTTAGGAAGGATTTTTGCCATGACTTATCTCTATTAGACCTCTACATGGAATCGGAAAGCGGAATCCTCAAATCTTACACGCTTTGACTGCGTTTTCTTACCTAAGTTAGACGATTTTAGTTGTTCAATTGCTTAAGCTCTTAATTAATGCATTAAATAATTACTGTCGGGCCTACCGTCATGGGTTGGTTTGGGTGGATCGGCACCCTATGCCCCTTAAGTGCAATGACTCACGTATGGAGAAACCCAGCAGGGAGGGTAACCCTTTGCGAAGGCCGGTGCTTAAATCCCACAAAACCCGACACAAACGCTCTAAAAGACACAAAACGGATTGAGTGGAAAGAAAAGAGCGTAGGTTTTGAAAAAAAAGAGCGAGGCAAGAAAAAGAAAAAAAAAGAGTTGAGCAAAAGAATGGTAAGAAAGAGAAAAGTAAAAAAAGAGAAGAAAAAGAAAGAAAAAGAAAGAAAAGAGCGAAGTAAGAAAAAGAAAGAAAAGAGAGGTTGAAAGAAAAACCAAGAGTGAAGTAGGATAGATAATCCCGAGCTTGAGCATGAGAAAAACTCTGATTGTCTGGTTTAGGATAGGAAGGACCGACTAGAGCCCACTTGCACATATGCACGAGGTGTTTTGCTCATCAGGAAGTGTTTTGGTTCAAAATCTTAAAGATTGGCAGTTCTCCAACCTTCGTGTCTTAATTTGTTTATACTTGCTTCTTCCAATTGATTGTTGAGGCGGGTTGGGGAACTAGTTGCATGATTGGGGACGGGAATATTTTCTTTGCTTTTGTTTTGTTTCGGTTTTCGGTTTTCACTTCTTTTTCTTTCCCCTTTTTCTTTTCTCGTGGCTTTTGTGGGTATAGTTACTATAAACCCTCACGAGACCTACCTCATCCACTCGGGCTGCCGGGGGGTTTAAAGGGCTTGATGCATACGCTAAATGCATCCGCGATTCCTGCGAAAGTGAGTTAGGTTTTTTAGTTTTCCTTTTTAGTCCTTTTCTTTGTTTTTAGTTTGCTCGGGGCGAGCAAACCCTTGTGTTGGAGTGGTGTTCGGTCTCATTTCGAGCCGAACTTCTTCTCTTTTATAGGGTATATTTGCTTGTTTTAACCCCTATTTATATATTAGATATAGTGATTTGGTGTTTTGTAGGAAAATAAGGAGTGAGAAGAAGTTTGGGCTTAATTAAAGGTTTTTAGGGAATCCCGAGCTATTTCCCGAGTCAAACCAAGTCAACCCGAGCCAAGAGCCGAGTCAAACCAAGTCAACCCGAGCCGAGAGCCGAGGCCGAAGCCGGAAATTCCATGTCAAGATTGGCGCAAAACAGGGGAACAGTACAGACTCAAAGGTTTGAAATACGTGTGCCTTCACTCTGTGGGTCATAACTCCTTCGTTACAACTTCGATTGGTCTCAAATTTTGGGAGCTTAAATTACACACTGAGAGCTTTCCATCGATATCTTATCGGTCTAAAACAGAGTTCGGATGAAGAAGTTATGCGCGTTTGAAGTCGGTAGGGAAAAACTGCCCAGAAGCGCTGCTCGCCCGAGCAGCAACATGGCTCGCTCGAGCAAGGCCACTGTCTCGCCTACGACATAATGCTGAGGGACGGTGAATGCTGTGGCCAGAAGTGCTGCTCGCCCGAGCGACACTATGGCTCGCCCGAGCCACTCTGTCTGCGGAAAATCTGACGCGCGTGCTGGGATTTATTTCTAGGGTTTTGGGTTGTATTTCTCCTTCTTCTATAAATACCCACTTGTATTAATCTAAGTAAAATCAATTAGCCTAGATAGTTTAGGAGTAGAATTAGATTTATTGCTTTCCTTTATTTGCTTTAATCTCTCTTTAATTATTCTTCAAGTTTTCAATTGTTCTTCAAAGTTTTGTTGCAATTTCAATTCTCAATCTCTTTCAAGCTTTCTCTAGTCTTCGTTGAAGTATTTTACAAGCTTTCTCTCTCTCTCTCTTTCTCTCTCCTTTCAAATGCCATTGTTGACTTGTTTTCCATGCTTTCTAGTGTTAGCCACAATCAACTCCATTTTTAGTGGGGAGGGGGGGTCAATGAACTCCAATTCTACTTACTAGTGAGAAGTTGTGGGATTCTTGGTAATCCAAACCACAATTTCTTGTTTGTTCGTGGGAAATTCGAATGTAGATTGAAGGTTTATTAAAGTTTGTTCATCAAAGGTATAAATTCTTGCCCAATTTCATTGTTCATGCTAGTTCTTCATTCAAGCTTTTAATTGCTTTCCTTAATTTAATGCTTTTATTGCTTTCCATAATTCCATGTCTAGGTTAGTTTTATTGCTTTCATTTACATAATTTACCGCATTCCGCAATTGAGAAAAAACCCCTTCCACAAACCGATTACCTCAATCAAGCCTCACACCCATCCCTGTGGACCGACAACCTTAACTTATAAAACCACAAAAGTTACAACCGAACACTTTCCTTTTCTGAGAAACTTGAAGTTAGTTTTGAGGTTTATTTCTAAGTATGAGTTTGTTAGTTGGTTTGCCGTTGACAGACAGTAACACCCAATAAGTGTTTGAGTCTTCCGCTAAATTTTCTCTGTTAACGTTAGTTTGACTTTGACTTTTCTATAATTGAATTTCCGGGGCGTTACAGTTTTAGTATGCAAAAGAATCACGATTAGTGTGCAATTGACTATGTAATATTGTGCTAAAAAAATATTGTGTGGAACTACGCAATAATTTATATCCATAAAAGAACTTCAAAAACCATAAAATAATGCATAATCGACCTTTTTACTAATATCATAATAGAAATTAATACCATATAATATTTTGTAATGAAATTAAACTATATAGAATACATTAAAAGATAAAAAAAATTAAAAAAAATATTAATCATAATTAGACCATATTTTAATCAAGTATAACACATTAAGATTTTGAATGAGGAAAAAAAATTATAAAGTGTATGTATCAGTGTGTAAAGATGCATATCGTTTGTACACTAATTTTTTTGTAGGATAGACTCCTTTACACACTAGCACATAATCTTTTACACCTTGACACATGCTCATTTGAACACAATTTTTTTTTTTTTTGTGGGATAAACTCATTTGCACACTAACACAGCTCCGTTGCTCCTCTGCATACTAAGTTTTTGTACGATGAACTTTTTTGCACACTAACACAAACTCATTTGCACACTAAATTTGCATACTTATTAGTGTGTAATAACATATTAATTAATTTACGTAAATATTATACTTAACGTGCAATAGTATATTAATTAGTGTGCATAAATAATTAGTGTGTAATATATTAACACTTATACACATTAGTTAATTAATATATAATAATTAATTTTAGTATGTCATATATATTTATATGATACCTTTGCACACTAAATATTGTATTATTACACACTAAATAGAATACTTATGCACGATTGCACGCTGAATATGGTAGCCTTACATGCTAAATATAAAGGATAAAATAGATGGAATGAAAAAATGATAGGAATGTGAAAAGTTAGAAATTTAAAAAAGAAAAAAGAAAAGAAGCAATACATAACCATAAGCACTTAACGGGAATTGAACTTTTGACCATACTAGTGTAATGCAACCAACACTATCAACCAGCTACACTAACAATTGTGATTTTATTTCACGCGCATGATATTTATTGGCTGGCTGACTTGGCTCCGTATTATAGCGGGAGTAATACCGCATTCCGTAGTCCCGCGGGATGAGGTAATAATTTTCGTTAAGAAATAGGGTATCAAACTCAATTGTGTGTCTTAAGCAAAACAGCCGTCAGCCATAGCCATAGCCATAGCCTCCCTCGTTGAGCGTGCAAAATACTGTTTTTTCAATTTCAATAGATCAATTTTCTCTGTCTTGCTGCGCCAGTACCATTGGTTATTTAGTTCCCACCAAATTTCCTTCACATTGATTGTTGGTGCAGCACTGCAGCCCTGCAGGTACCAATCTTACTTTTTTTTTATTTGTTTTGTTTTTTTACTTTTTATGCATCTGGAAGACTTGTTCCACCAATCCATCATGTCTTTTCACTCCTTTATGTGATAATTGATTCATTACTCTCATTGATTATTGTGTAGTGACCGTAGTGCATTCTATGCTTATATAATACTCCCTCCGTTCTTTTTCATTTGCGGTTTTCAGTGCCAATCTTTAATCAATAACTTCTAATATAAAATTTTTATGGAAAAATTATAATACTATACTTTTTAAATAATATTTTTCATTACAAATCTAATGACACTATGATGAATCGTTATACAAATTAAGATATTAACGGTCAAAGTTTTTAACATAATTTCCTAGGCACCAAATAACTAAAAACGGAGGTAGTATATGTATTATTAGTGTAACACCCCATATTTTTTTAAACTTGATTTATTATGCTAATTAAAGTTTTAATCTCAATTACGATTCATTATCTATTTTTATTAGTTAAATTTCCTTACTTTTCAATTAATTATATTTATATAGTTAAATGGGAGCTCTTATAATTTTAAATTTTATTAATTAATCTTTTTCACACATTCTTCATGTTTTACTTATTAATTTTACAAAATAGTATAGTATTTTATATATTTCACATATTTTCCTTTCATATTTTATAAATTAATCTTTTTATACATATTTTCCTTATTTTATATTTCTTATTTCACACATTTTACTTATTGAATTATACTCCCTCCTTCCCGAATTAACTGTCGCCTCCGTCCCAATTGCAAAAACCAATATCACTAGTAGTTGATAGTAGTTATGTTTTATTTGGACAAAAATACCCTTTCAATTGACTAAGCAGTTCATCTTCCTCTGCTTTCCATTTACTAATTCCAATGACTGGTTTTCTTCCTCCACTTTCCATTTATTAATTTCGATGGCCTATATTTAGACTTAGACTTGAACTTGAACAAAGGAAAATTAGTCATTCATGTTTTCTTACTTGGTCGCTGGAACTAATGCAATACCAAGAAGAAATCATCCATCACCATTAGGATTGAAGAAGAAACATCAGCTATTAACCCAACACAAAGGGAAAATCAGCCATCACCAGTTGGATTGAAGATGAATTGAAAGTAAGAAACATTTATTTCCTTTACTACCATTCACCTTTCTTTAAATACATCAGTCATTACCAAAGGAAAATCATCCATTACCATTAAGGTTGAAGAAGGAACAACTAAATTAAATTATTACCATCAATAGATGATGAAGAATCTGTCATCAACTATCCCTAAAATTTCCTCGTTGGCGTTGTGGCAGACACTTGGTGGGTAACTGTGTATAAGTGGAACCCATGGCCGGCCATGGAGTATTTGATACGAGAGAGAGGACATCAAGGTATCTCAAAGCTTAAATGGATTGGGAATGAGGAGAGATAATAGGAACCATTGGAGTATTTTATAAAAGAGCCACTTTCAAAAACATTGAATTGAAATGGTCTTTCTGGAGTTTTCGCTGGCCCCACAAGTTTTTTCCCTTTATTCATTTTTTAGAATTTTGAAGGGTAAATTTGGTAATTTAACAATTAAAGTGTCCTTGGAATTGTAAAGTGACAGATATTATGGGAAGAAAAAAAGTTAGTTAAAGTGACAGATAATATGGGAAGGAGGGAGTAGCATACTATTAGTAAATACATTATTCCTTTGGTTTTTGATAAAGCACCTCCACCACCACCATTTCTCCCTCTCATATTCATCTCCTTCTTCTTCAAGCTTTGATACACCTTTCCATGACCTCTCATATTCCATGACCTCTCAGATTAAAGTGACTTACTCATGTTCTCTCCATTTGACAACAATACAAACAATGGTGACTCATCAAGCCTATGACCTATAACACTAACTATAAATCATCTACAAATATCCATTCAAACAATATCAAACCGTCATCATCTTCCACCATCACCAGCTTCTTCTTCTCTGACCCCGACCCACCTCCATCACCACCACCATTACCATCTTCTTCTTCTTCCTTCTCGTCCACCATCAACGCACCACCATTCAACCACCAACACCACCCCATCATCACCCACCGTCACCTACCATCACCATCACCATCTCCCATCAAAACCACCACCGCTTAACGAACACCACCACTGCCACCTCCAACCAACAATACCACCACCACCGTTCCAAACCATCACAAACATTCATACCCATTTCAAATTTTCAATCCAATACCCAACCAAAATCGAATCCAAAATCCACCCAAATACTCACACCCATAACCCAAATTCATCAATATAAATTTGTACTTACCATTTCCAGTCAATAAGTCACCGGAAAACACCAAAATCGCCGCCTAAAATAAGCCCAGCCGCCCCCTTTTCTCTGTTCTGACCGGCGCAAATTGAGCCCCGAAGAGTATCCTGTTGGAAAAAGAAATAGAATAAAAGGGTTTGATTTATACAATCACAGCAATTAACAAAAGGGTAGGAAATAGCAAACCGTGCCGTGGCCTAGCCACTGTCCTAAGAACGATTTTGCCGAAGCTATGGTGCAAACTTCCTCCAGGCGGCCGTTCCCTAGGATTAACACGGTGTTAATTAATCGAGTGCACTCCCAATTAATTAACTTGGAGTACTTGAAACTATGCCCAAAGATATTTGTATTAGAAAGAAAAGTGGTGTAATGAGGAGGTAAGAATATGGGATTAAGAGGAGCTAATGGAATAATTGAAACTTTGCTTTGGGAGCTCAAAATGTGAAATACAAAGGGAGATGAGAGCTGAATTTTTCTTGCTGAATTAGTACATCAAAACCCCTATCCCAACATCTATTTATAGCCAAGCAAAGGATGAGGGTTGGTAAAAAGAGGAGCATGTCAATGACTTGGCAGATAAAAAACGGCAACTAAAGATTGTCTACCCTTGACAAAATTCACATGTGTCAAAGAGGTGGCAAAAGAGGTTGCCCACAATTTGATAAAGTATCTCATATATTCAAAAGGGCGGCACCAAACTTATGAAAACAAGGCCAATGAGGTGCCTAACTTTGATTTTTCTAACAATCCCCCACAAAATCTAAGTTTTAACAGTACAAACATGTTTGGCCATAGAGAAATTAATGTATCGATGCCAATGTCTCGCGACTTGAATTGACACCTAGTGACACCAAGTTTAAAGACAAACGACCTACCAAGTGACAATCGTCTTAAACTTGATAGGAAGGTGTTAGTCCGCCCTTGGGCACACATTAACTTCAAATATTCTCATACTCCGCGGTCTGGCGCCTTATATTGGCCATACGCCAACCTAATAGCTCATAGGTGCTCTAGGAGGCGACCCATACCAATCCTCCGACAAGAAGCGGCCACACTTCCATACCTAAGTAGGTGGATCCATCTAGCTAAGTAGGTGGATCCATCTAGCGTGTGCTACTTTCACGCCTTTATGGTCCATTAAGAGCCATATGCTCATCCTTACCACAACAGTAGCAAAGCACTACAAATCACATACACCATAGGGAGGGATACTCAGTAGTGCTCAGGAATTGAGTAATGATTGCGTTAATACCCTTTGAACTTCTTTTCGAAGTAGGGATCCATCATCACAATTCCTCCATGGGTCTCAGTCCCATCCCCCTCGATGTATCCAAGACCATCTTTCTAGATAGGCCTTTCGTTAGCGGATCCGCAAGATTCTTTTCAGACTTTATAAAGTCCAGTGATATCACTCCATTTTCAAGTAGCTCCTTCACTACTTTGTGTCTCAACCGTATTTGTCTTCTCTTTCCATTGAAGACCTTATTCGTTGCAACTGATATAGCTGCCATATTATCACAATGTAGTGCAATCGAAGGAGTCGGGTTTCCCCACAATGGCACGTCTGCTAGCAAACTTTTCAGCCATTCAGCCTCACGGCCTGCCAATTCAAGAGCAATAAACTCAGATTCCATAGTAGACATAGCAGTATAGGATTGTTTAGCAGATTTCCAAGATATAGCTCCACCACCTAGTGTAAACACATAACCACTAGTGGAGTTAATTTCATCATTATCAGACACCCAATTGGCGTCGCTATATCCTTCCAACACAGCAGGGAATTTTCCATAATGTAAACCCCAATTAATAGTACCTTTCAAATATTTAAGCAAACGCCTCAAAGCAATCCAACGATTATCACTGGGGTTATGAGTATCTATGCTAAGTCTACTAACAACATAAGCTATATCAGGCCTTGTATAATTCATCAGGAACATAACACTGCCAATTATCTTAGCATATTCCATTTGGCACACTGGCGCACCTTTGTTCTTTACCAAATGCACACTAGCATCATAAGGTGTCCTTACAGGTTCAACATCAAATGAATCAAACTTTCTAAGCATTTTCTCAATATAGTGAGATTGGTTAAGACTAATGCCATCTCGGGTCCTCTTGACCTTGACTCCTAAGATAACATCAGCTTCACCTATATCTTTCATTTCAAACTTGGAACTTAGAAAGCTTTTAGTTTCATTAACAAGCTCCATATTGGTGCCAAATATAAGCATGTCATCAACATATAAACATATAATAACACAATCACTTGAAACATGCTTGAAATACACACAAGTATCACTTTCATTTGCTCTAAAACCATTAGCAGTGACCGTACTATCAAATTTTTCATACCATTGTTTAGGAGCTTGCTTTAACCCATACAAGGACTTAACAAGTTTACACACTTTATGTTCCTGTCCTGGTACCACAAAACCCTCAGGTTGTTCCATATATATCTCCTCATCAAGATCCCCATTCAAGAATGCAGTTTTGGCATCCATTTGATGCACAAATAAACCATGAATAGAAGCAAGTGCTATCAAAACTCTAATGGTGGCTATTTTAGTCACAGGAGCATAAGTATCAAAATAATCAATTTCCTTTCTTTGATTAAAACCTTTAACCACCAGACGAGCTTTATATTTGTCAATTAGACCCATCAGCTTTAAGCTTTTTCTTAAACACCCATTTACAACCTAAAGGTTTACAACCTCGAGGTAAATCAGTCAACTCCCAAGTATGATTACTCAGAATTGAGTCAAGCTCGTTGTTGATTGCTTCTTTCCAGAAAATAGCATCAACAGATTTCATGGCATCATCGTAAGTTTTGGGATCTTCTTCCATAATGTATGCACAAACAAGTTCATGATCTAGCATGCCATCTTCAGCAAGGAAAGAAGTAATAAAATCGGAACCAAAACTATTTTCTTTTCTGATTCTTTTACTCCTTCGTAATTCAAGGCCAGATGAACATTCATGCCTTTTAGTAGATATGCCAGGAGAAATATGCTTATCATGGGATGGGATTTTCAAAGGAAATATATGCTCAAAAAATTCAGCATCTCTAGACTCAAGAATATGACCATGCATAAATGAATCACTTTCACCTTTCACAAGAAAACGATAAGCAGCACTTTGATGATCATATCCAACAAATAATGCATCAACAGTTTTAGGGCCAATTTTCTCTCATTTGAGAAGAGGCAGTCCAACCTTAGCTAAACACCCCCACACTTTTAAATAATTCAGGTTGGGAGGATATCCTTTCCACAATTCATAAGGGGTCTTATCTAGATTCTTATGAGGCACACGATTTAACACATGACATGCAGACAAAATCGCCTCCCCCCACATACTGTCAGGAAGTCCAGAACTAATTAACATAGCATTCATCATTTTTTTAAGGTTCTATTTTTCCTCTCTGCTACTCGATTTTGTTTTGGAGTAAAGGGGGCAGTCCGCTCATGAATAATACCATTAGCTTCACAAAAGGCCTTAAGAGATGTTGGATCATATTCACCACCTCGATCACTCCTAAGCCTTTTTATTTTCCTATTCAATTGATTTTCCACTTCAAACTTGTACTTAATAAACTTTTCTTCTGCCTCATCTTTTGAACTAAGTAGATACAAAATTGTATAACGAGAGCAGTCATCAACAAAAGTAATATAATACCTTTTACCACCTCGACTCACATGATTTTTGAAGTCTCCTAAGTCAGTGTGAACAAGCTCAAGCAACTCAGTTTGTCTCTTTACGGTTTTAAAAGGCTTCTTATGGAATTTAGCCTCGACACAAACTTCGCATTTAGAGAAATCCATATTAGACAACCCAGGGATCAAATTAAGTTGCTTAAGCCTTTTAATGGAGTCTATATTAACATGTCCCAATCTTGCATGCCATAAATCAAGTGACTCAACAGAGTAAGCAGAAGAACTAACAGACATTTTATTCGCTTTTTCAGGAATAGTGTCGAGTACAATCAAGTGACCATTAGTACAAAACCCCTTTCCCACAAATTCACCATTGCGAGTCATAACAAGACGGTCAAAAACAAAAGTTAATTTCAACCCGGCTTTCATGAGCAAACCACCAGATATCAGATTTCTACGCATATCAGGCACATGCAAAACATCATTAAGAGTAAGGAATTTTCCAGAAGTGAGTTTCAAAGTGATCTTCCCTTTTCCAACGACGGATGCAGTTGATGAATTTCCCATGAAGACATTTCCACCTTCATCAACCTTTTCATAAGTCTGAAATAGTTGACGATCGGCGCAAATGTGTTTAGAGGCACCGGTATCAATGATCCACTCTGTGGCGTTACCAACAAAATTGACTTCCGACACTACTGTAATGATGGTGTCGGATTCAACTAAGTTGGTGTTGGGCCTTTTCCTGGAATGGCAATCTGCAGCTTTGTGGCCTCGTCGTCCACATGCATGGCAGTTTCCTGGGAATTTATATTTTTGCACTCTTCCTTGTGGTTTCATGTCACGTGTAGAATCTTTCTTTCCCTTTTGCTTGGACTTGTCAGAATTAGCAAATCCTGGATCCAATCCTGATCACCGCCGCTGCCTTTTCCGGCCAAAAAACTGACGGTCGTGGGCCCTTTTTCCGACGGTCGGTCTCTGCGCTGTCTCCCTCTGCTCTGTTTATTTCTAGCGTGAAATAGAAGGGGGAAAAGGGAGTTAGTAGGCTACCAAATATTCACTCCTGACCTAAAATATTAATATTATTTTGGGCCTTCAGTAGCCCATATTTACTTTGGGTAATCACTAATCCAATTCATATATTCGAATTTTACTAAATATTTCATCTATTTATCCCTATTATTAATTATTACTATTTATCCATATTTTTACAAACCACATTTCTCAAGCCGAAAGGGGATATTTATTTATTTATCAGCCAACTCAGGTATATTTCGATGACTGTAACCTTCAACTCTGTTTAAATGTAAAAACCTAACCTACTCTAATCAAAGTGGAATAATAATTGTTTTCATTGTTTTCAAACCTCGTTTTATGACTAATATATGTGGACCTATCCATTATTTATTTATTTATTTATTTATTTATTTATCATTTAATTGTTATTGTCCATTGTTTATTTTTCATTGATTTATTTTTCCTTGTTAGAATTCATAGCCATTAATTCATAGTTATTGTCCATTGATCCCTTGTTCATTGTTCATTGACGCTGGACGCTGGTATACCGGTTCATGTGGGTTGATCGGCTCGCGTACGCGCATTGTCGGTATTACAGTATTCTATAGAGTACTGCAATCTCAAATCAAGTCTTTGTCCCTGGGTCATTGATGCTGGTATACCGGTTCATGTGGGTTGATCGGCCCGCGTGCGCGCATTGTCGGGATTACAGTATGCTGTAGAGTACTGAATCTCAGATCAAATCATTGTTCATTGTTGATTGTTATTGTTTATTGATTGATGATTATTGTTCATTGTTGATTGATATTGCTTATTGCTTATTGTTATCTATTTATTGTCATTATCATCGTTACTTTAATTATTTTTATTGTCGTCTTTATTGATTATTTTATTGAAAAATATGGTAAGGTTCCACATTCAGATAATAACCTGCAACTGTTTGAGTATATTCTCCTCTCTCTCATTTCAAAATGAAGTTACACTGGGCCCAATAAAATTATGTTGTTTTTAAACGTTTTTACATTACAGTGTCGAATATATTGAGCTCCGTCTCATTTTTCTCCATGTTTTTCAAATGTTTTGTTTTTAGGTCGCAGTGGGACATTTTGGGCAAATTCGTGGCAAGGATAACTCACATAGCAAATCAGGCCGCCACATAGTTTATCAGTCTTTAAGTTTCAACATTAATAGTTGGCTCACCTCTTTAATTTGACCGCCCGTTTTAATATTTTCATTGTAGTTGAACAACCTTCTTATTCTCTAAAATTTTCCCTTATGAAATATATATCTATTTTCAGTTATTTTCATAGCAAAAGCCTTGCTTTTCCTCTAGGGAAAGCGGCGTGACGCTCTCGGCTTTTTAATACGCTTCCGCTAAATCAAGATTAAATGGATTAAAATATTGCTAAGTAATACCCCAAAAGTCGGGGTATTACAATTAGTGCCCATTGGTCTCATATTTTTTGCTAATATCAGTATATGACAATATATTTAATTAAATTGATTTTACATGTACTAAATAAAAGAAATGAATGATCAAGATAGAATTTGACACATGTACAAATAAGTTTCAATTTATTTGTGGTGGTTGTCATGGTTGACAAGGGTTATTTGTATTTTGGACTCTGAGTATTTATTTTCTGATCCCACAGTTTTCATTGTTTATTTTTTGGACCCTAAAGTTTATGGGTTAAATAAAAAAGACCTTAAATTTTGTAGGTTGAAAAAAAAACCCGTGTACTATTTTTTTCTTTCAATGTTTGAATTTATCTCCCGATTAGTGTCAAACTTTAGGACTAAGGCTAAAACTAATATTAAAGTTGTAATACATCTCTCTTATTCATGTCGGAACTACTTAGACCCTGGATACTTCAAGGTCTAATTAGTTCCAACATGAATAAGAGTGGTGTATTACAGCTTCAATATCAGTTTTAACATTACTTCTGAAGTTTGGCGCTAATCGAGAGATAAATTCAAACATGAGAAGAAAAAGAAAAACAGTACACAGACCTTTTTTTCAACCTACAAACTTTAAGGTCATTTTTTATTCAACCCATAAACTTTGGGGTCAAAAAAATAAACAATGAAAACCGTGGGAGCAGAAAATAAATACCCCTATATTTCGGGGTCCAAAATGCAAATTACCCTGGTTGACAGCCACTATAAGTTTGTCCATTAATTTTTTTTTAATCAAATATGTAAGCAATATACAAATTGTAAATGTAATGATTGTTTTCTTCATGTAATTCATTCATTAAAAAATTAACCATTTAATTATTAAATGACACATCATTAATATATTAGGTGTGTTGATCATGCATATCAATGTTGTACAATGTTGATTTGTGTTGATTTGTGTTGAATGCTAATAATAATACTTATCATAACTTAAAAAGAATAAGCTCTTCGTAGTTAAGTTTAATAACCCTATTCTAATAATAATACTTATCATAACTTAAAAAGAACAAGCTCTTCCTAGTTAAGTTTAATAACCCTATTCAATCATTTTTTTGTTTCTAATTTTAAATTACTAATTCAATTTAATAATCCAAAGTAAATATCTTATTTTAAATTACTAACCATAACAGTTTTACTAATTAATCTAAGACGTACCCAAAAAAGAAGTTATTAATAAAAAAATAAGCAAAAACAATTTAGAAATAGAAAAAAAAAATCGGAAAACGTCAAACACTCAAACATTTCATGAAAATTCATAGAATTAGGCAAATTAGGGAAGAAAAAAAAAGGAACCCTCAAAGGCTCAAACTGTGCATGACCTTGAGGTGTGGCACAGACGGCATTTATTTACCAATTTGCATCATGAAAATGCGAAGTGAGGTTCTCCACATTTTACCTCATGTACTTCGATTCAAAAACTGACCTGGAAATGTTTTTATCCACACACAATAATCAATGGGGCCAATATACTCCACATAAATGGATTTGAGCATTTTCTCCCTCTTTTGTTCCTTGCTCTTAGTAGGTTTTTTTCTTGTCATTCACTTAATCACTGATTCTTCGAGAATTCTAGAACTATTTTATCAAATTATTTACAATTGTTGAAAAAGAAAATCAAATACTAATGCTCCGTCTAAAATAAAAATGTCGTCTAACTTTCAAAACGAGGAAACCACAGAGATAAAAATGGGAAATTGTTGAGACAGTTGAACCACACTCTGATAGCGTTAATCCCAAAGGTTGTTAGCCCAGCAACAACCAATAATTTTCGGCCAATCAGTCTTTGCAATAGTTTGTATAAAGTAATATCCAAAGTTTTAGTTAATCGTCTCCGCTCCGTGTTAGACAAACTCATCAATCAGGTTCAGAGTGCTTTCGTTCCTGGCCGTTCGATCCATGATAATATTCTCCTTGCGCATGAAATTTTTAATAAGTTTCAGCATATGAAAGGCAAGAAAAGCTGGGTCGCTTTAAAATTGGATATGGAAAAGGCATATGATAGGATTGAGTGGGATTATCTCAAGGAAATAATGATTAAATTTGGGTTTCCTGATAAATGGATTACTTGGATCATGGAATGTGTGACTACGGTTTCTTATTCGTTAGTAATTAATGGGGAATCAACTGGTTTCTTTCGTCCTTCACGAGGAATCCGACAAGGTGACACTTTATCCCCTTACCTTTTCCTGCTTTGTATGCAGGGGTTTATCACTTCACTCTCCCAAGCTGCTTTACCAAGAAATAGTGGCATTGGTGTTAAGCTTACCCCATCTGGGCAGAAAATCCCTTGTTTATTTTTTGCGGATGATAGTTTACTTTTCTATAGATCCAATCAGGAAGATTGTCAAAGATTACATTCTGTTTTAAATGACTTTTGTAGAAGTTCTGGGCAATTGGTCAACTTTCATAAATCTTCCGCAATTTTTTCAAAGAATGCCACCACCAGAGATAAACATATGGTGGCGGGTGTGTTTGGCATAAGCCAGCAAAGTGCAATTGGGAAGTATCTGGGGTGTCCTATTTTTAAGGGCCGACCAACCAAAGATACTTTCGCTTATTTAGTTTCTAATGCTCACGAAAAGTTGCAGCCCTGGAAGGCTAAGTACATCTCTAAAGCTGGAAGGATCGTGCTTATTCAGTCCCATTTAGAGTCTGTTCCTTCCCATGCTTTGCAATGCTTTAAGATTCCTACAAGTATTGCAAAGCAGCTTGATTCGATTAATAGGACCTTCTTTTGGAAGGATTTAAATTCTAATAAAGGCTTGCCTATGGTTGCTTGGGACAAAATTTGTAGGCCTAAAGCCTTAGGAGGTTTGGGTTTAAGAAAAGCGGAGGCGGTTAATACGGCCTTCATTTCCAAGCTCCTTTGGAAAGTAATGTTTGGGACTGGGCTTTGGGTCGATCAAATCAGGTCTAAATATGTGAAGAACAAAGATATTTTTACAATCAAGGCCAATGCCACGGATTCTTGGGCTTGGAAGTCGATTTTGAAAGTTAGGGATACCTTTAAAAAGGGTCTTCGCTGGTAGGTTGGTAATGGTGAACAAATAAACTTCTGGTTGGACATTTGGTGTGGGCATATGAGCCTTGCAGATACAGTCCATGGCTCTGATTTATCAAACCTAGATACTTCTCTAACAGTTGCTCACTTCATCAAGGAGGATAAGACGTGGAACGAGGATCTTCTTGGTCCTTTGGTTCCCCCTGATGTGTTGAGATCCATTAAAACGATCCCAATTCCTTTTAATTCGATGGATGATACCCTTTGTTGGGTCTCACTAGCTCTGGCGATTTTTCAACAAAATCTGCTACTTGGCTGGCCCACAATTGTGTTAATTCCCAAAATCCTTGGGAATTTAAGTGGATTTGGAAGGTGAACATCCAACCTAAGCTAAAAGTGTTCCTTTTATCCTCGGGCACTCCAATCACCTCAAAGATCTTTCCCATCTCACGAATCCAATCTTTCAAGCACTACGGGGTCATAACCCCCTTTGTAAAAAGTCGGGTTTCTTCGGGCTACCCTATATGCATAATTCTCTTCCCTAGATTGGCTCGCTTGTCCCATAGATGGAAGGGGTACGCGTTTGAGTAATTCTTGCATGAATATCCCAAAAGGGTCCGGGTATTGGGGTGGATTGAGAGGGACGGATCCTAAAGAAGATTCGGGGTGACTAACCACTCCCGGGTTAAGCTGAGGTCCTTGCAATTCGAGTTGATTACCCCCTGACACCTCATTTCCAGGTTCTTCATGGGAGGGCGTATTTCTTGAGCTTTGCGACATACTACAAGATTACAGGACATATTATTTCCCATATAACCTATTCTTGTCCTCTTTTATACCCCCTTTCCATAAAATTCAAATTTTAATTAAACATCCCTATTTAGGATCCTTGTTTCTTTATAAAATCACATTACCCACATACATACATGCATGCTTAAAATACCAATAAAATTCTTGTAATCCCATAATATTATAAAGCATAATAATTCATGAGGTCGCAAATCCCATCATACCATTGCACCCAAGCATAATATTTAAAAAGGTAACAATACCACGTCATTGTTCTTACTTCATCAAAATAAAAATCCAAAATAATACTCCTTGGTTCAAATTACAACCCATGCTCCGTTCACAACATAATCATAGGAGGTTACAAAATTAATCATAGTTCGCCAATTTCATCAATGACCCAAAACAAGATACCTAGTCACCACTAGATTCCACTAAACATGGGAATTCGATCCCTCCCGTTCTTGTTCCCTAGTTCCTTCCACGTCGTAGCCGTGAAGGGCGTGCGTTCTTGCGTGCGGTGTGGCGGATTATGGGTCCCAAGGTGGTCCATTCAAGGTTTACCGGCGTCAGTGTAGGCGTTCCCGCTTCATTCTCCTGGGTTGCCTAGGTTGCGGTACCTCATCTTGATCAAGATCCATGCTAGGATCTTCCTCTTCTTGCTCGTGCGGTAGGGTCGCCTCTCCATGGGAAGATACGTTTGGAACAATTGGTCGGCCCGTGATAAGTGGCGAGAAATGTAGGCGAACTTCATCCGCTGGTGGTGAGAACACGTGCAACGGTGCGATTCCGGCGTTGGGTGGCGCGGGTAATCCTAACATCTCATGAAGAAAGGGGCCTAATTTACTAACGTGGAGAGTTAGTGACTGCGCGGCTTGAGTGATTATAACTTCCATCGCGATTTGATTCCACGCCCCGACGTAATTGAGGCACCATGCGTGGCGCCACGCTCTCCTCGGCCAGATGGCCGGCCGTGTCGATTCCTGATGTCGTCCCACGGACTCTCGTGGGGAAGAGTCACTAATAAGCACCGGGCTCGACAGATGTCATCATGGTATTCGGATTCGTCGCACAATGCGCATCTAACGCATCTTGTAGAGTCTTGAGATGATCTTGCACATTGGTGTCGGGGTCCATAAACATCGCAAAGGGATTCGGAAGAGGATTGCCGTTGGTATCCATCTAATTCACATATAAAACGTAAAACAAGCTCTTAAAATCCAGCGTAATAAAAGAATTCGTTAACGTAAAAAGAAACAACCTTATAACGAGATTCAAGACTCAACCAACTAACCCCTTATGAGCAACTTAAAAAGGCTCTTACTTTAACTTTAAACTTGCCTTAAACTTTTCTTTACGCTTCCTAAATCCCATAAATTGTACCATTTTTCGGTTTCCCTTAAAGATTTTATTTCCGTGCTATGATTTAGAACTCATTTTACCCTATACCAAATCCCACTTGGGACTTGCTTGTAATCTTTTTGTAAACTATCAAAGACTTTTTAGGACGACACCTTGCCATACTTTATAATTCCCAACTATACATCCACCATTTTACTTGTTTAACTTACTAGGCTTAACTCAATCCCACCTAGTTTTTTCTTAAAATTTGACTTAAAAGCTGCTAAAATCCTGGGAAAAATTTGACAGCACTTCCCCTATAAATAGAGCTATCCCCAATTTACAAAATCTTGAAACCCTGAACGAAAAGCAATTTATATTCCATGTAAACATCTAGAGCTTCATGCTCTCCACCATCCCCAATATAAACACCACTCGGTGCACCAACCAAAGATCTACTCAATTCTCACACACTTACTTTTCTTCCTAAAATAATAACACAAAGGATCAATATCCTAATAAACTTCACAATCCCAAATTCCACTAAACCACGGCTCTGATACCACAACTGTAACACCCCAATCTTAAACCACAATTTAAATGCTTACTTAGCACCCAAATTCATGATTAGCGCAGCGGAAAAACTTGACCGGGGCATTACCGCCGTCCCGAAAGATACAAGGCAACCACAAAACACTAACACTTTTTAAACCACAAGGAAAACTAACTCCAAACCCAATACATAATTGATACAATCCGCTGAAAAATATAGATACATAAACTTAAACATTTGCGAGAGTCTTCCAAAGCGCAAAATTTGGCTTCCATCCATAACTTAGCTTAGGGACTACCTCAACCTGCTGGAGCTACTTTGGAACAGACTTGCTTGGACCCTGAGAACTCGAGCCTCCTAAAACAAAACATTAAAACAACGCGAAAGGTGAGTGGGGAAACACTCAGTACGAAACCTCCAACACGTAAAACCGTTCGAAAACGGTTTCAGTGCCGGCATTTAAATTCATTTTGAAAACGGGAAAGGGGATAAACATAAATAAACTTAATGATTTAAGCATAAGGCATAAATAAGTAAAGCTGAACTTAGCTATATGAATGAAAAACGTGGAACCCTCATGATCGGTGCAAGCACCTCACACACGCGTATGCCCAAATCGATCGAGATTTGGATTGGGTGACCGTTAAACGGTCGACACTGGCCAGGTCGGGACACTCTGATCAGGAGTGCTAAAAACATAATTAAACTTTATATAACATAAGATGGGTCCACTTTACAGCATAAAAGACTTGCATAAAGCATAAAACTTGGTAGAACATGAATTAACTCGCACGAAGGCGGTAAAGGTTGGACAATTTGCGTACCTTGAGACGCTAAAAACTTGGGTGGTGCGGCTCGGCTTGGAGATGGCGCTTGCAACTTGACGGCTAAGACGGAAATAAATAATAACGAAGAACCAACAAGGTTCTAAATTAGAATCATAAACTTAGAAACTTAGTAAAATAATTAAAACGACTTTTTAGAAATAAAATTTCAGGTTTAAGTAAAGATAATGTTCAAGGTATAACTCGGGCTAGGAAAATCGGAATAAAGCAAAGAGTATATCCGGGATAGGGAAAAATGAGATCTACAACTTTGATGAAAGGGCCAGAGGCTAAAAATGAAGGAAGGGTCCCAAAATGGGCCCGGACAGCAGCTGAATCAATGAAAATAAAGGGTTTGGGTTGAAATTATATAGAGAAATTGACGTAGAAAGGTAGAATCAATAGATGGAACTTGTATCTTTTGAAGGATAACTTGATTGATGAAAGATGAGATTAAAAGATTAGAGGTTGAATATGAAATTAGAAGAATTCCCTTGAGATTTACTTAGAAGGATAATATTGATGGAGTAAGCGATGGAAGAAAGATAGGTAATGTAATTTGAGGAAAAATCCATGAGTTGAGACTTTAGGAAACTCATCATAAGAACTATTTAGAACTTGGGCGACCTTAGGTAGATAGATACTTTAACCAACTCAAAGGTATCGAATTATTAATTTAATGTTCACCGGGAGACACGTAAAACTTATTCTCAAACTCTTATTTTTGGATAAATAACTTTGGGACATAACCCGGTTTCTAACTATACTTCTCCACTTAAAGGCTTAACTCGAGGTTATAATCTATAATCATCATTTATCAAGGCTTAAGGACCCTTATTGACTTAGCTTAGAACCTTAGAAATGGGTTTTTTTACCACTTATAAATTGGGCAGAATATTCACACAGGACAACCCGGTTTCCGGGGCTTATAACTTATACTCGATATCGTATGACTACAAACCATACCTTTTCGGAAAGCTCGCGGCATAATCTAAAACTTTCATGTTTTCCTCAAAAACCAAAGAAATCTCTAAGAGGTCGAAAAATAGCTCATAACCTACTGACTTTAAACTCGTATGTAAAAATCTGGTTTCACGGTTTTGCTCATAACTTGGTCGATTCAAGGAATTTAGAAATTCCAAAGCCTATGGTTTTCTAATACTTTGGGCTATCTAATGGAGCAAAAATCTGGGCAAAACTCCAACTTTAAAAATTCCGAAAATTTCCAGAACTGGGCAGAACGTTTTTAGCTCTTGAAATTGACTCTAATGGTGATTTAAGCTCCCAAACTTGTAATCATTCTCCATTAAACTCTACTTGGCTAAAATCTACCATATTTCCAGAAATTATAACACTTAAATAAGCTCATCAAAAGCCTCAAGAATGACATGCAACCATGAATTCAATACCAATAACACATTCTAGTAATTTTTACCTCAAAATACACTTAATTCACCCAAATTAAACCTTATAACACTTGAATCAATAACTTCATACGTTATAATCTGTCCTTAAGCTTAGAAATTCACCAAGAAACAACATGCAACATGATTTTATCATCATCCAACATAAATCCATCAAAGATATCTCAAGAACAACCCAAATTACACATGTATCTCTTTCAAAATTAAACCCTAATAACCATAAACTGAAAATTACACTAAAAGAGAGTAAAAGAAGTAAAAATTGACAAGAATAACATGTAATTATCATGAAAATCAGATTAGGGTATAAAAGAGTGAAATTGGGGTTTTAGAAATTACCCTATGGGTGAAAATTGGATGAAATTCAAGAGGAGAGGAGGAGGTGGCGGTGGCTCCAGGCGGCGGCTCCGGCGTGGCCTGGTGGCCGGAAAAGGGCGGCAGAGGGTGGTGGCGTGGGCTGGTCGGGGCAGCAGCAGAGCAAGATGAGGGAGATGGAGTTTGTAGAGAGAGAAAGTGGAGTGTGGGTGTTTGAATTAGAAATGAAGATAATAACCTCTTCTACTATCTAATATACTCCCTCATTAACTAAACCACTAATATATTAACTAAAATCTGAAAATACAAATGAGTAAAATAATTATAAGAGTAGTAAAAATTACCCATTTAGTTTGATACTAGGTAAAATTAATTGGTAACATTTAAATTTGGAATAAGATAGAACTTGAATAGGAAATTAAATAAAATGGAAAATAAATACCACTTGTACTTAAATTAAATAAAATAAATATAACTCAAATAAAATAAATTGAGTTTTGGAATAATAAAATATAATCTTCTAGAAGTAAAATAATTAAACCCTTTTTCCGACTAAAATTACGTATACGGTAACCCGATATGAATTTACTTAATAGGTAAATAAAATAATTTTGGAACTTATAATTCCGATACTTGATACGCTTTGCCATCTCCCGCACGAAACGACAATCGATAAAATAGATAATACTTGAAAATAAGCGAAAAATTTATACGCAATTTAGATAATTACGGTATTAACGCTTAATTAATCGCGATTTTGGGGGGTTATTACATCCTCCCCTAAAAGAAGTTTCGTCCTCGAAACTTGACGATGATCATAAAACGCGTTTGTTTACCTTAGAAGAGATGGGGATATTGTTTCTTCGTGTTTTCTTGGTCTCACGTGGCTTAGCGTGTCTTGATTCGCCATAGCACTTTGACTAAGGGAACTTCTTTCGTTCGTAGCTTCTTGATTCGCCGATCGAATTTGAATCGGTTGTTGCTTGACGGTTAAATCTTCACTAGAAGCGGTGGTTCCCCACTAGAATATGACTTGGGTCGGTACATATTTCAAGTGCGACACATGAAAAACATCGTGGATTCCTCCTAAGCTAGATGGTAACTCCACTCGGTATGCTACCGGGTTGACTTTTTCTATGATTGGGTATGGCCCAATGTAGCGTGGGCTTAGCTTCCCTTTGACATTGAATCTCCGGATCCCTTTGGTCGGAGAAATCTTGAGAAAAACGTGATCTCCAACTTGAAACTCGAGAGGTTTCCGCCTCTTATCTGCATAGCTCTTTTGCCGGCTCTGGGCGGTCTTGATGTGCTGTTGAATAACTCGAACCTTATCTGCCGTGTCCTGAATTAATTCTGGACCTATGATTAGTGCTTCGTCTAGCTCTCCCCAACATAGCGGGGTTCGGCATCTTCTACCATAGAGTGCTTCGAAAGGGGCCATCTTAATGGTGGCTTGATAGCTATTATTATACGAAAATTCGATGAGCGGGAGGAATTCATCCCAATTTCCTTGAAAGTCGAGGACGCATGCTCGTAGCATATCTTCTACAATCTGATTCACCCTTTCGGTTTGACCATCACTTTCCGGACGCATAGGCGATCACTTTGTTATCTTGCATCAGCACACAACCTAATCCTTGATGGGATGCGTCACTATATACCACATACTCCTTTCCTTCCTCGGGAAGGGATAACACTGGTGCGGTTGTCAGCTTTTCTTTAAGCACCTGGAAGGCTTCTTCACACTTGTCGGTCCACTCAAAACGTGTGGATTGCTTGAGAAGATTAGTCAACGGAAGAGCTATTCTTGAGAAATTCGGCACGAACCTTCGATAATATCCGGCCATACCTAAGAGACTTCGGATTTCACTAATCAGAGAGGCCTTGTCCAAATTTTGAACCGTAGAAATCTTACTAGGGTCCACTTGATCCCTTCATCGGTGACTATATGGCCTAGAAAAGCCACTTCTTTCAGCCAAAACTCACACTTTGAAAACTTAGCATACAACTGTTGTTCCCTTAAGGTTTGAAGTACAATCCTTAAATGCTGCTCATGCTCCTCTTGACTCTTCGAATACACCAGAATGTCGTCAATAAACACCACTACAAACTTGTCCAAATGGGGTTTGAATACCCGATTCATTAGATCCATAAATACTGCCGGTGCATTGGTAAGCCCAAACGGCATCACTGTAAACTCATAATGTCCATACCTCGTCCTAAAGGCAGTCTTGGGTATGTCTTCAGCTCTAACTCTGAGCTGGTGGTATCCTGACCTCAAGTCTATCTTAGAAAATACTCCGGCTCCTTGAAGCTGGTCGAATAGATCATCGATCCTTGGAAGAGGGTACTTGTTCTTGATAGTAACCTTGTTCAGCTCTCGGTAATCGATACATAACCTTAAGCTACCATCCTTTTTCTTCACAAATAATACCGGAGCTCCCCAGGGTGATGTGCTCGGTCTGATGAACCCTTTACTCAATAAATTATCTAATTGCTCTCTTAATTCCTTAAGCTCCGCAGGCGCCATCCTGTATGGTGCCTTGGATATAGGCATAGTCCCTGGAACTAACTCTATTTCAAAATCAATCTCCCTCCTCGGGGGTAGTTCCGCAACTTCTTCAGGAAAAATATCTTGGAAATCTCGTACCACGGGGATTTCTTCTATTCTGGGCGGATCTTTGGGATCTTCACTTACTAGGCATAGGTAACCCTCGCACCCATGATTAAGCAACTTTCGAGCCTTCATGTAAGATATGATAGGACACGGGTTAACCCCTATGTCCCCTACGAATTGAACTTCCTTGCCTAAGGCGCTCTTGAGAACAACTATTCCTCACGCACCTAACTGAGCTTGCGTCGAGACCAACCACCCATACCTAGAATGATATCAAACTCCTCTAGATCTAATGAATAAGATTATGAAAAGATATCCGCATTCAACCTAAGAGGACACCCACAAAACTAGTCGTGCATGGTATCGCTTGACCATTAGGTAAACCGATAGAGTAATTCATCGCATGGGCTAGATTTTGTAACTTTAGGTTCAAAACACTTTGGTTGAGATAAACGAATGGGTTGCTCGAATCAAACAATGCAATTAAAGGTTGCGATATATATAAACCGTCCCAAAGAATAACCATACCAGATTTTGCCGCTTCTTTCACGCCCATGACGTAGGCTTGACCGGTTCCTTCTGCGGCGTTGCTCTCATTGGCGGCGTTGGACGAGTGGTTCCTGCCCGGTCTTGGGTTCTCTTTGGGCATTCCGATGCCTTATGATCCGAGGCTCCACACCATAGACAGCTTCCGTACCTACCCGACATCGGGCGGTAGTATGATTAGTCCCGCCGCACTTCGCAGGCTCCTTGGCAAGAGCCGTAGCTTGGTTTCTGAATTGGTGGCATTGGCCGCTTAGCTTGACTATCTCCTTAACAGCGCACTTGGCGCTCCTTATCATTCCATTTCCTCTTGCACCCTGGTTTCCGTGGTTCGGGCTTTCAACTCCTTTCTCACTCTTTCTACTTCCAGCTCTTTCATACATCTCTTGCATCGTAGAGAAATGATGGGATGACAACTGGTTACGGATGTATGGCGCTAGGCCTCCCTCATAGCGGGTTAACTTCAGCCTTTCTGATGCAACGTAATCCGGAGCGAAACGAGCTAGCTCATTAAACTTTGCCGTATATTGCACCACTGAGATGTCCTTATTAAACATACTCCACTCTAAAAATTCTTTCTCCTTTTGACGTCTAAGGGAAATAGGGTAGAACTGAGCCCTCAAATCTCCTAAGAAGTCATTCCACGACTTTGTGGTTCCTTGGTACTTATCCTCAATGGTTCTCCACCAAATATCAGCTTCACCTTTTAAATAATAGGTCCCTATGGCCAACCTTTTATCCTCGGGCACTCCAATCACCTCAAAGATCTTTCCCATCTCACGAATCCAATCTTCAAGCACTACGGGGTCATAACCCCCTTTGTAAAAAGTCGGGTTTCTTCGGGCTACCCTATCTGCATAATTCTCTTCCCTAGATTGGCTCGCTTGTCCCATAGATGGAAGGGGTACGCGTTTGAGTAATTCTTGCATGAATATCCCAAAAGGGTCCGGGTATTGGGGTGGATTGAGAGGGACGGATCCTAAAGAAGATTCGGGGTGACTAACCACTCCCGGGTTAAGCTGAGGTCCTTGCAATTCGAGTTGATTACCCCCTGACACCTCATTTCCAGGTTCTTCATGGGAGGGCGTATTTCTTGAGCTTTGCGACATACTACAAGATTACAACAGACATATTATTTCCCCATATAACCTATTCTTGTCCTCTTTTATACCCCCTTTCCATAAAATTCAAATTTTAATTAAACATCCCTATTTAGGATCCTTGTTTCTTTATAAAATCACATTACCCACATACATACATGCATGCTTAAAATACCAATAAAATTCTTGTAATCCCATAATATTATAAAGCATAATAATTCATGAGGTCGCAAATCCCATCATACCATTGCACCCAAGCATAATATTTAAAAAGGTAACAATCCCCACGTCATTGTTCTTACTTCATCAAAATAAAAAATCCAAAATAATACTCCTTGGTTCGTTCAAATTACAACCCATGCTCCCGTTCACAACATAATCATAGGGAGGTTACAAAATTAATCATAGTTCGGCCAATTTCATCAATGACCCAAAACAAGATACCTAGTCACCACTAGATTCCACTAAACATGGGAATTCGATCCCTCCTGTTCTTGTTCCCTAGTTCCTTCCACGCGTCGTAGCTGTGAAGGACGTACGTTCTTGCGTGCAGTGTGGCGGATTATGGGTCCCAAGGTGGTCCATTCAAGGTTTACCGGCGTCACAGGTGTAGACGTTCCCGCTTCATTCTCCCTGGGTTGCCTAGGTTGCGGCTGTACCTCATCTTGATCAAGATCCATGCTAGGATCTTCCTCTTCTGCGGCTGTTCGTGCGGTAGGGGTCGCCTCTCCATGGGAAGATACGTTTGGAACAATTGGTCGGCCCGTGATAAGTGGCGAGAAATGTAGGCGAACTTCATCCGCTGGTGGTGAGAACACGTGCAACGGTGCGATTCCGGCGTTGGGTGGCGCGGTTAATCCTAACATCTCATGAAGAAAGGGGCCTAATTTACTAACGTGGAGAGTTAGTGACTGCGCGGCTTGAGTGATTATAACTTCCATCGCGATTTGATTCCACGCCCCGACGTAATTGAGGCACCATGCGTGGCGCCCTGGCTCTCCTCGACGGAGTAACTGACCGTATCGATTCCTGATGTCGTCCCACGGACTCTCGTGGGGAAGAGTCGCTAATAAGCACCGGGCTCGACAGATGTCATCATGGTATTCGGAATTCGGATTCGTCGCACAATGCGCATCTAACGCATCTTGTAGAGTCTTGAGATGATCTTGCACATTGGTGTCGGGGTCCATAAACATCGCAAAGGGATTCGGAAGAGGATTGCCGTTGGTATCCATCTAATTCACATATAAAACGTAAAACAAGCTCTTAAAATCCGCACGTAATAAAAGAATTCGTTAACGTAATAAGAAACAACCTTATTACGAGATTAAAGACTAAAACAACTAAACCCTTATGAGCAAATTAAAAGGCTCTTACTTTAACTTTAAACTTGCCTTAAACTTTTCTTTACGCTCCTAAATCCCATACATTGTACCATTTTTCGGTTTCCCTTAAAGATTTTATTTCCGTGCTATGATTTAGAACTCATTTTACCCTATACCAAATCCCACTTGGGACTTGCTTGTAATCTTTTTGTAAACTATCAAAGACTTTTTAGGACGACACCTTGCCATACTTTATAATTCCCAACTATACATCCACCATTTTACTTGTTTAACTTACTAGGCTTAACTCAATCCCACCTAGTTTTTTCTTAAAATTTGACTTAAAAGCTGCTAAAATCCTGGGAAAAATTTGACAGCACTTCCCCTATAAATAGAGCTATCCCCAATTTACAAAATCTTGAAACCCTGAACGAAAAGCAATTTATATTCCATGTAAACATCTAGAGCTTCATGCTCCACCATCCCCAATATAAACACCACTCGGCACCAACCAAAGATCTACTCAATTCTCACACACTTACTTTTCTTCCTAAAATAATAACACAAAGGATCAATATCCTAATAAACTTCACAATCCCAAATTCCACAAAACCACGGCTCGATACCACAATCTGTAACACCCAATCTTAAACCACAATTTAAATGCTTACTTAGCACCCAAATTCATGATTAGCGCAAGAATGAAAACTTGACTGGGCATTACCGCCGTCCCGAAAGATACAAGGCAACCACAAAACACTAACACTTTTTAAACCACAAGGAAAACTAACTCCAAACCCAATACATAATTGATACAATCCGCTGAAAAATATAGATACATAAACTTAAACATTCATGAGAGTCTTCCAAAGCGCAAAATTTGGCTTCCATCCATAACTTAGCTTGGACTACCTCAACCTGTTGGAGCTACTTTGGAACAGACTTGCTTGGACCCTGAGAACTCGAGCCTCCTAAAACAAAACATTAAAACAACGCGAAAGGTGAGTGGGGAAACACTCAGTACGAAACCTCCAACACGTAAACCGCTCAAAACGGTTTGGTCTGCACATTTAAATTCATTTTGAAAACGGGAAAGGGGATAAACATAAATAAACTTAATGATTTAAGCATAAGGCATAAATAAGTAAAGCTGAACTTAGCTATATGAATGAAAAACGTGGAACCCTCATGATCGGTGCAAGCACCTCACACACGCGTATGCCCAAATCGATCGAGATTTGGATTGGGTGACCGTTAAACGGTCGACACTGGCCAGGTCGGGACACTCTGATCAGGAGTGCTAAAAACATAATTAAACTTTATATAACATAAGATGGGTCCACTTTACAGCATAAAAGACTTGCATAAAGCATAAAACTTGGTAGAACATGAATTAACTCGCACGAAGGCGGTAAAGGTTGGACAATTTGCGTACCTTGAGACGCTAAAAACTTGGGTGGTGCGGCTCGGCTTGGAGATGGCGCTTGCAACTTGACGGCTAAGACGGAAATAAATAATAACGAAGAACCAACAAGGTTCTAAATTAGAATCATAAACTTAGAAACTTAGTAAAATAATTAAAACGACTTTTTAGAAATAAAATTTCAGGTTTAAGTAAAGATAATGTTCAAGGTATAACTCGGGCTAGGAAAATCGGAATAAAGCAAAAGAGTATATCCCGGGATAGGGAAAAATGAGATCTACAACTTTGATGAAAGGGCCAGAGGCTAAAAATGAAGGGAAGGGTCCCAAAATGGGCCCGGACAGCTGAATCAATGAAAATAAAGGGTTTCGGTTTAAATTATATAGAGAAATTGACGTAGAAAGGTAGAATCAATAGATGGAACTTGTATCTTTTGAAGGATAACTTGATTGATGAAAGATGAGATTAAAAGATTAGAGGTTGAATATGAAATTAGAAGAATTCCCTTGAGATTTACTTAGAAGGATAATATTGATGGAGTAAACGATGGAAGAAAGATAGGTAATGTAATTTGAGGGGAAAAATCCATGAGTTGAGACTTTAGGAAACTCATCATAAGAACTATTTAGAACTTGGACGACCTTAGGTAGATAGATACTTTAACCAACTCAAAGGTATCGAATTATTAATTTAATGTTCACCGGGAGACACGTAAAACTTATACTCAAACTCTAATTTTTGTATAAAAAACTTAGTAACATAACCAGGTTTCTAACTATACTTCTCCACTTAAAGGCTTAACTCGAGGTTATAATCTATAATCATCATTTATCAAGGCTTAAGGACCCTTATTGACTTAGCTTAGAACCTTAGAAATGGGTTTTTTTACCACTTATAAATTGGGCAGAATATTCACACAGGACAACCCGGTTTCCGGGGCTTATAACTTATACTCCCGATATCGTATGACTACAAACCATACCTTTTCGGAAAGCTCGCGGCATAATCTAAAACTTTCATGTTTTCCTCAAAAACCAAAGAAATCTCTAAGAGGTCGAAAATAGCTCATAACCTACTGACTTTAAACTCGTATGTAAAAATCTGGTTTCACGGTTTTGCTCATAACTTGGTCGATTCAAGACGGAATTTAGAAATTCCAAAGCCTATGGTTTTCTAATACTTTGGGCTATCTAATGGAGCAAAAATCTGGGCAAAATCCAACTTTAAAATTCCGAAAATTTCCAGAACTGGGCAGAACGTTTTTAGCTCTTGAAATTGACTCTAATGGTGATTTAAGCTCCCAAACTTGTAATCATTCTCCATTAAACTCTACTTGGCTAAAATCTACCATATTTCCAGAAATTATAACACTTAAATAAGCTCATCAAAAGCCTCAAGAATGACATGCAACCATGAATTCAATACCAATAACACATTCTAGTAATTTTTACCTCAAAATACACTTAATTCACCCAAATTAAACCTTATAACACTTGAATCAATAACTTCATACGTTATAATCTGTCCTTAAGCTTAGAAATTCACCAAGAAACAACATGCAACATGATTTTATCATCATCCAACATAAATCCATCAAAGATATCTCAAGAACAACCCAAATTACACATGTATCTCTTTCAAAATTAAACCCTAATAACCATAAACTGAAAATTACACTAAAAGAGAGTAAAAGAAGTAAAATTGACAAGAATAACATGTAATTATCATGAAAATCAGATTAGGGTATAAAAGAGTGAAATTGGGGTTTTAGAAATTACCCTTTGGGTTAAAATTGGATGAAATTCAAGAGGAGAGGAGGAGGTGGCGGCGGTGGCTCGGCGGCCTCGGCGTGGCCAGTGGCCGGAAAAGGGCGGCAGAGGGTGGTGGCGTGGGCTGGTCGGGCAGCAGCAGAGCAAGATGAGGAGATGGAGTTTGTAGAGAGAGAAAGTGGAGTGTGGGTGTTTGAATTAGAAATGAAGATAATAACCTCTTCTACTATCTAATATACTCCTCATTAACTAAACCACTAATATATTAACTAAAATCTGAAAATACAAATGAGTAAAATAATTATAAGAGTAGTAAAATTACCCATTTAGTTTGATACTAGGTAAAATTAATTGGTAACATTTAATTTGGAATAAGATAGAACTTGAATAGGAAATTAAATAAAATGGAAAATAAATACCACTTGTACTTAAATTAAATAAAATAAATATAACTCAAATAAAATAAATTGAGTTTTGGAATAATAAAATATAATCTTCTAGAAGTAAAATAATTAAACCTTTTTCCGGCTAAAATTACGATACGGTAACCCGATCTGAATTTACTTAATAGGTAAATAAAATAATTTTGGAACTTATAATTCCGATACTTGATACGCTTTGCCATCTCCGCATGAAACGACACCGATAAAATAGATAATACTTGAAAATAAACGCGAAAAATTTATACGCAATTTAGATAATTACGGTATTAACGCTTAATGTCGCGATTTTGGGCGGGTTATTACATCCTCCCCTAAAAGAAGTTTCGTCCTCGAAACTTGACGATGATCATAAAGCGCGTTTGTTTACCTTAGAAGAGATGGGGATATTGTTTCTTCGTGTTTTCTTCGGTCTCCGCGTGGCTTCCGACGTGTCTTGATTCGCCATAGCACTTTGACTAAGGAACTTCTTTCGTTCGTAGCTTCTTGATTCGCGATCAATTTGAATCGGTTGTTGCTTGACGGTTAAATCTTGACTAGAAGCGGTGGTTCCCCACTAGAATATGACTTGGGTCGGTACATATTTCGAAGTGCGACACATGAAAAACATCGTGGATTCCTCCTAAGCTAGATGGTAACTCCACTCGGTATGCTCTGGGTTGACTTTTCTATGATTGGGTATGGCCCAATGTAGCGTGGGCTTAGCTTCCCTTTGACATTGAATCTCGGATCCCTTTGGTGGAGAAATCTTGAGAAAAACGTGATCTCGACTTGAAACTCGAGAGGTTTCGCCTCTTATCTGCATAGCTCTTTTGCGGCTCTGGCGGTCTTGATGTCTTTGTTGAATAACTCGAACCTTATCTGCCGTGTCCTGAATTAATTCTGGACCTATGATTAGTGCTTCGTCTAGCTCTCCCCAACATAGCGGGGTTCGGCATCTTCTACCATAGAGTGCTTCGAAAGGGGCCATCTTAATGGTGGCTTGATAGCTATTATTATACGAAAATTCGATGAGCGGGAGGAATTCATCCCAATTTCCTTGAAAGTCGAGGACGCATGCTCGTAGCATATCTTCTACAATCTGATTCACCCTTTCGGTTTGACCATCACTTTCCGGACGCATAGGCGATCATTTTGTTATCTTGCATCAGCACACAACCTAATCCTTGATGGGATGCGTCACTATATACCACATACTCCTTTCCTTCCTCGGGAAGGGATAACACTGGTGCGGTTGTCAGCTTTTCTTTAAGCACCTGGAAGGCTTCTTCACACTTGTCGGTCCACTCAAAACGTGTGGATTGCTTGAGAAGATTAGTCAACGGAAGAGCTATTCTTGAGAAATTCGGCACGAACCTTCGATAATATCCGGCCATACCTAAGAGACTTCGGATTTCACTAACTGTAGAGGGCCTTGTCCAGCTTTGAACCGTAGAAATCTTACTAGGGTCCACTTGGATCCCTTCACTGGTGACTATATGGCCTAGAAAAGCCACTTCTTTCAGCCAAAACTCACACTTTGAAAACTTAGCATACAACTGTTCCCTTAAGGTTTGAAGTACAATCCTTAAATCTTTCATGCTCCTCTTGACTCTTGAATACACGAATGTCGTCAATAAACACCACTACAAACTTGTCCAAATGGGGTTTGAATACGATTCATTAGATCCATAAATCTGCGGTGCATTGGTAAGCCCAAACGGCATCATCAGAACTCATAATGTCCATACCTGCCCTAAAGGCGTCTTGGTATGTCTTCACTCTAACTCGGTGGTGGTATCCCGACCTCAAGTCTATCTTAGAAAATACTCGGCTCCTTGAAGTCGGGTCGAATAGATCATCGATCCTTGGAAGAGGGTACTTGTTCTTGATAGTAACCTTGTTCAGCTCTCGGTAATCGATACATAACCTTAAGCTACCATCCTTTTTCTTCACAAATAATACCGGAGCTCCCCAGGGTGATGTGCTCGGTCTGATGAACCCTTTACTCAATAAATTATCTAATTGCTCTCTTAATTCCTTAAGCTCCAGCGCCATCTGTATGGTGCCTTGGATATAGGCATAGTCCCCGAACTAACTCTATTTCAAAATCAATCTCCCTCCTGGGGTAGTTCCAACTTCTTCAGAAAAATATCTTGGAAATCTCGTACCACGGGGATTTCTTCTATTCTGGGCGGATCTTTGGGATCTTCACTTACTAGGCATAGGTAACCCTCGCACCCATGATTAAGCAACTTTCGAGCCTTCATGTAAGATATGATAGGACACGGGTTAACCCCTATGTCCCCTACGAATTGAACTTCCTTGCCTAAGGCGCTCTTGAGAACAACTATTCCTCGCCGCACCTAACTGAGCTTGCGTCGAGACCAACCACCCATACCTAGAATGATATCAAACTCCTCTAGATCTAATCAATAAGATTAACGTAAAAGATATCCGCATTCAACCTAAGAGGACACCCACAAAACTAGTCGCATGGTATCGCTTGACCATTAGGTAAACCGATAGAGTAATTCATCGCATGGGCTAGATTTTGTAACTTTAGGTTCAAAACGACTTTGGTTGAGATAAGCGAATGGGTTGCTCGAATCAAACAATGCAATTAAAGGTTGCGCAGATATATATAAACTGTCCCAGAACAACCATACGATTTTGCCGCTTCTTTCACGCCCATGACGTAGGCTTGACCACGGTTCGCTCGCCGCGCGTTGCTCTCATTGCGGCGTTGACGAGTGGTTCCTGCCGGTCTTGGGTTCTCTTTGGGCATTCCGATGCCTTATGATGCGAGGCTCCACACCATAGACAGCTTCGCACCTACCCGACATCGGGCGGTAGTATGATTAGTCCCGCCGCACTTCGCAGGCTCTGGCAAGAGCTGGGGTAGCTTGGTTTCTCGGAATTGGTGGCATTGGCCGCTTAGCTTGACTATCTCCCTTAACAGGCGCACTTGGCGCTCCCTTATCATTCCATTTCCTCTTTGCAGACCCTTGGTTTCCAGGGTTCAGGGCTTTCAACTCCTTTCTCACTCTTTCTACTTCGGCAGCTCTTTCATACATCTCTTGCATCGTAGAGAAATGATGGGATGACAACTGGTTACGGATGTATGGCGCTAGGCCTCCCTCATAGCGGGTTAACTTCAGCCTTTCTGATGCAACGTAATTCGGAGCGAAACGAGCTAGCTCATTAAACTTTGTCGTATATTGCACCACTGAGATGTCCTTATTAAACATACTCCACTCTAAAAATTCTTTCTCCTTTTGACGTCTAAGGGAAATAGGGTAGAACTGAGCCCTCAAATCTCCTAAGAAGTCATTCCACGACTTTGTGGTTCCTTGGTACTTATCCTCAATGGTTCTCCACCAAATATCAGCTTCACCTTTTAAATAATAGGTCCCTATGGCCAACCTTTTATCCTCGGGCACTCCAATCACCTCAAAGATCTTTCCCATCTCACGAATCCAATCTTCAAGCACTACGGGGTCATAACCCCCTTTGTAAAAAGTCGGGTTTCTTCGGGCTACCCTATCTGCATAATTCTCTTCCCTAGATTGGCTCGCTTGTCCCATAGATGGAAGGGGTACGCGTTTGAGTAATTCTTGCATGAATATCCCAAAAGGGTCCGGGTATTGGGGTGGATTGAGAGGGACGGATCCTAAAGAAGATTCGGGGTGACTAACCACTCCCGGGTTAAGTCGAGGTCCTTGCAATTCGAGTTGATTACCCCCGACACCTCATTTCCGTGTTCTTCATGGGAGCGTATTTCTTGAGCTTTGACATACTACAAGATTACATGTATATATTATTTCCCCATATAACCTATTCTTGTCCTCTTTTATACCCCCTTTCCATAAAATTCAAATTTTAATTAAACATCCCTATTTAGGATCCTTGTTTCTTTATAAAATCACATTACCCACATACATACATGCATGCTTAAAATACCAATAAAATTCTTGTAATCCCATAATATTATAAAGCATAATAATTCATGAGGTCGCAAATCCCATCATACCATTGCACCCAAGCATAATATTTAAAAAGGTAACAATCCCCACGTCATTGTTCTTACTTCATCAAAAAAAAAAATCCAAAATAATACTCCTTGGTTCGTTCAAATTACAACCCATGCTCCCGTTCACAACATAATCATAGGGAGGTTACAAAATTAATCATAGTTCGGCCAATTTCATCAATGACCCAAAACAAGATACCTAGTCACCACTAGATTCCACTAAACATGGGAATTCGATCCTCCTGTTCTTGTTCCTAGTTCCTTCCACGTCGTAGCCGTGAAGGACGACGTTCTTGCGTGCGGTGGCGGATTATGGGTCCCAAGGTGGTCCATTCAAGGTTTACTGGCCACAGTGTAGACGTTCCCGCTTCATTCTCCCCGGGTTGCCTAGGTTGCGGTGTACCTCATCTTGATCAAGATCCATGCTAGGATCTTCCTCTTCGCACTGCTCGCGCGTAGTGGTCGCCTCCATGGGAAGATACGTTTGGAACAATTGGTCGGCCCGTGATAAGTGGCGAGAAATGTAGGCGAACTTCATCCGCTGGTGGTGAGAACACGTGCAACGGTGCGATTCCGGCGTTGGGTGGCGCGGTTAATCCTAACATCTCATGAAGAAAGGGGCCTAATTTACTAACGTGGAGAGTTAGTGACTGCGCGGCTTGAGTGATTATAACTTCCATCGCGATTTGATTCCACGCCCCGACGTAATTGAGGCACCATGCGTGGCGCCCTGGCTCTCCTCGACGGAGTAACTGACCGTATCGATTCCTGATGTCGTCCCACGGACTCTCGTGGGGAAGAGTCGCTAATAAGCACCGGGCTCGACAGATGTCATCATGGTATTCGGAATTCGGATTCGTCGCACAATGCGCATCTAACGCATCTTGTAGAGTCTTGAGATGATCTTGCACATTTGTGTCGGGGTCCATAAACATCGCAAAGGGATTCGGAAGAGGATTGCCGTTGGTATCCATCTAATTCACATATAAAACGTAAAACAAGCTCTTAAAATCCGCACGTAATAAAAGAATTCGTTAACGTAAAAAGAAACAACCTTATAACGAGATTCAAGACTCAACCAACTAACCCCTTATGAGCAACTTAAAAAGGCTCTTACTTTAACTTTAAACTTGCCTTAAACTTTTCTTTACGCTTCCTAAATCCCATAAATTGTACCATTTTTCGGTTTCCCTTAAAGATTTTATTTCCGTGCTATGATTTAGAACTCATTTTACCCTATACCAAATCCCACTTGGGACTTGCTTGTAATCTTTTTGTAAACTATCAAAAACTTTTTAGGACGACACCTTGCCATACTTTATAATTCCCAACTATACATCCACCACTTTACTTGTTTAACTTACTAGGCTTAACTCAATCCCACCTAGTTTTTTCTTAAAATTTGACTTAAAAGCTGCTAAAATCCTGGGAAAAATTTGACAGCACTTCCCCTATAAATAGAGCTATCCCCAATTTACAAAATCTTGAAACCCTGCACGAAAAGCAATTTATATTCCATGTAAACATCTAGAGCTTCATGCTCTCCACCATCCCCAATATAAACACCACTCGGTGCACCAACCAAAGATCTACTCAATTCTCACACACTTACTTTTCTTCCTAAAATAATAACACAAAGGATCAATATCCTAATAAACTTCACAATCCCAAATTCCACTAAACCACGGCTCTGATACCACAATCAGAACACCCAATCTTAAACCACAATTTAAATGCTTACTTAGCACCCAAATTCATGATTAAGAATGAAAACTCGACTGGGCATTACCGCCGTCCGAAAGATACAAGGCAACCACAAAACACTAACACTTTTAAACCACAAGGAAAACTAACTCCAAACCCAATACATAATTGATACAATCCTGAAAAATATAGATACATAAACTTAAACATTTGAGAGTCTTCCAAAGCGCAAAATTTGGCTTCCATCCATAACTTAGCTTAGGGACTACCTCAACTGCTTGGAGCTACTTTGGAATGACTTGCTTGGACCCCGAGAACTCGAGCCTCCTAAAACAAAACATTAAAACAACGCGAAAGGTGAGTGGGAAACACTCAAGATTTAAACCTCCAACACGTAAAACCGCTCAAAACGGTTTCATCTTGCATTTAAATTCATTTTGAAAGCGGGAAAGGGATAAACATAAATAAACTTAATGATTTAAGCATAAGGCATAAATAAGTAAAGCTGAACTTAGCTATATGAATGAAAACGTGGAACCCTCATGATCGTGCAAGCACCTCACACGCTGTATGCCCAAATCGATCGAGATTTGGATTGGGTGATCATAAACGGCCGACATCGCCGTCGGGACACTGATCGGAGTGCTAAAAACATAATTAAACTTTATATAACATAAGATGGGTCCACTTTACAGCATAAAAGACTTGCATAAAGCATAAAACTTGGTAGAACATGAATTAACTCGCACGAAGCGGTAAAGGTTGACAATTTGCATACCTTGAGACGCTAAAAACTTGGGTGGTGCGGCTCGGCTTGGAGATGGCGCTTGCAACTTGACGGCTAAGACGGAAATAAATAATAACGAAGAACCAACAAGGTTCTAAATTAGAATCATAAACTTAGAAACTTAGTAAAATAATTAAAACGACTTTTTAGAAATAAAATTTCAGGTTTAAGTAAAGATAATGTTCAAGGTATAACTCGGCTAGGAAAATCGAATAAAGCAAAAGAGTATATCCCGAGATAGGGAAAAATGAGATCTACAACTTTGATGAAAGGGCCAGAGGCTAAAAATGAAGGGAAGGGTCCCAAAATGGGCCCGGACAGCAGCTGAATCAATGAAAATAAAGGGTTTCGGGTTGAAATTATATAGAGAAATTGACGTAGAAAGGTAGAATCAATAGATGGAACTTGTATCTTTTGAAGGATAACTTGATTGATGAAAGATGAGATTAAAAGATTAGAGGTTGAATATGAAATTAGAAGAATTCCCTTGAGATTTACTTAGAAGGATAATATTGATGGAGTAAACGATGGAAGAAAGATAGGTAATGTAATTTGAGGGAAAAATCCATGAGTTGAGACTTTAGGAAACTCATCATAAGAACTATTTAGAACTTGGACGACCTTAGGTAGATAGATACTTTAACCAACTCAAAGGTATCGAATTATTAATTTAATGTTCACCGGGAGACACGTAAAACTTATTCTCAAACTCTTATTTTGGATAAATAACTTTGGGACATAACCCGGTTTCTAACTATACTTCTCCACTTAAAGGCTTAACTCGAGGTTATAATCTATAATCATCATTTATCAAGGCTTAAGGACCCTTATTGACTTAGCTTAGAACCTTAGAAATGGGTTTTTTTACCACTTATAAATTGGGCAGAATACTCACACAGGACAACCCGGTTTCCGGGCTTATAACTTATACTCCGATATCGTATGACTACAAACCATACCTTTCGGAAAGCTCGCGCATAATCTAAAACTTTCATGTTTTCCTCAAAACCAAAGAAATCTCTAAGAGGTCGAAAAATAGCTCATAACCTACTGACTTTAAACTCGTATGTAAAAATCTGGTTTCACGGTTTTGCTCATAACTTGGTCGATTCAAGACGGAATTTAGAAATTCCAAAGCCTATGGTTTTCTAATACTTTGGGCTATCTAATGGAGCAAAAATCTGGGCAAAATCCAACTTTAAAAATTCCGAAAATTTCCAGAACTGGGCAGAACGTTTTTAGCTCTTGAAATTGACTCTAATGGTGATTTAAGCTCCCAAACTTGTAATCATTCTCCATTAAACTCTACTTGGCTAAAATCTACCATATTTCCAGAAATTATAACACTTAAATAAGCTCATCAAAAGCCTCAAGAATGACATGCAACCATGAATTCAATACCAATAACACATTCTAGTAATTTTTACCTCAAAATACACTTAATTCACCCAAATTAAACCTTATAACACTTGAATCAATAACTTCATACGTTATAATCTGTCCTTAAGCTTAGAAATTCACCAAGAAACAACATGCAACATGATTTTATCATCATCCAACATAAATCCATCAAAGATATCTCAAGAACAACCCAAATTACACATGTATCTCTTTCAAAATTAAACCCTAATAACCATAAACTGAAAATTACACTAAAAGAGAGTAAAAGAAGTAAAATTGACAAGAATAACATGTAATTATCATGAAAATCAGATTAGGTATAAAAGAGTGAAATTGGGGTTTTAGAAATTACCCTTTGGGTTAAAATTGGATGAAATTCAAGAGGAGAGGAGGAGAGGTGGCGGTGGCTCCAGGCGGCTCGGCGTGGCACAGTGGCCGGAAAAGGGCGGCAGAGGGTGGTGGCGTGGGCTGGTCGGGCAGCAGAGCAAGATGAGGGAGATGGAGTTTGTAGAGAGAGAAAGTGGAGTGTGGGTGTTTGAATTAGAAATGAAGATAATAACCTCTTCTACTATCTAATATACTCCTCATTAATTAAACCACTAATATATTAACTAAAATCTGAAAATACAAATGAGTAAAATAATTATAAGAGTAGTAAAAATTACCCATTTAGTTTGATACTAGGTAAAATTAATTGGTAACATTTGGGTTGGAATAAGATAGAACTTGAATAGGGAAATTAAATAAAATGGAAAATAAATACCACTTGTACTTAAATTAAATAAAATAAATATAACTCAAATAAAATAAATTGAGTTTTGGAATAATAAAATATAATCTTCTAGAAGTAAAATAATTAAACCCTTTTTCCGCTAAAATTACATTATCACGGTAACCCGATACGAATTTACTTAATAGGTAAATAAAATAATTTTGGAACTTATAATTCGATACTTGATACGCTTTGCCATCTCCGCACGAAACGACAATCGATAAAATAGATAATACTTGAAAATAAACGCGAAAAATTTATACGCAATTTAGATAATTACGGTATTAACGCTTAATTAATCGCGATTTTGGGGCGGGTTATTACATTTTAGTCATCAATCAATGCTACCTGGACGTTCGTTGTTATGTGCTAAGCGTGCCTTTGCTGAGTTGAGAATTAGGGATAGATTGGCGGATGCTGTTGGTGGGAGGTTTACAACGCCTTCCACTACGCCGACTTCTGGGAGATGGATTTCTTGGTCTAAACCTCCTGCGGGTATGGTTAAAATTAATTCTGATGGGGCTCGGAGTGCTAACTGTGCTGGAGGGGGTTATATCATTAGAGATGATCAGGGTCGGGTACTTCGTGTAGCGGCCTTCAATTTGAACAACTCCTCTGTGTTACTTGCTGAAGCTGTTGCTATGCGAAATGGAATTCGAGATGCTGTTGCCAATGGGTTTCGAAGGTTGGTCGTGGAAGGAGATAATATCACTCTTGTTAATGCGGTCACTGGCATTTTCCGTGTTCCTTGGGAGATCGCGTCTTTAGTCAGAGATATTCGAGCTTTTGTTAGGGATTGTGACGAAGTTGTGGTCCAACACACATTGCGGGAAGGAAATCGTGCTGCCGATTGGTTACCCAAATATGGGTTATCTTTGCATTTGCCCTGTTATTTTAGTCATAGTTTTCATAGAGATCTTTCTGTTACTGTAAGTGAGGATGCACTTGAAAGATCCCTTGAGAGAAGGGCTTCCTAGTGTCTTATTGTATTACCCTTTGTTAAAAAAAAAAAAATGTAAGACAATTAGTAGTTGGATGGTGTGTGGAATGAGGTCTAATCCAATAGCTACTTCGAGGTTTGAAATCCGCTTTGATCGATTTGAATTAAGGTATCTTATTCTTTTATGGGTGTCATGTAATTTATTATTTCACATTTTGATTAATTATTTTTTAATTTCACTTAGTTGTTCAATTTATTTCGAAACTAAACCAATTTTGAGAACCTAAAAATTAAAGGAAAACAAAACCAAAGAAAATAAAGTATTCGAGGCTACCTTTGGACCAAGATCCAGGCCGCTTGCCCTGAGATGATCGAGTCGCAGTCCTCGTAGTGGGCCATGGTCAACCTCCTTTAGACCTTGGAATCCCCCTCAAACCACTTGGCCTGGATTGGGGTGTCCAAGGATCAGATACTCGATTCAATCCCATTTTTTATTCGGGTGGCTAAAATTTCCAACCAGCCATACCCTGGATAAAATTTTTGGACAAAAAATCTACGATAATATTCGACCATCCCTAGAAAACTTCTCACTTTAGTGATGGTTATGGGCCTAGGCCAATCCCTAACAACCGCAACTTTCTGTGGGTCGACTCTAATGCCCTCACTTGTCACGACATGCCTTAATATGTCACCTTATTCAACCAAAATTCACACTTTTTTAGCTTTGTAAATAGCTAGTGGTCTCTTAAAGTCTGCAACATAGTTCTTAAATGTTGTGCTTGCTCCTCATGAGTCTTAGAATACACTAATATATCATCTATGAACAATGCCACAAAATTATCTAAGTATGACCTGAAAACCCTTTTCATGAGGTTTATAAACATCGTTGCTACATTGGTAAGTCCAAAAGGCATGACGATGAACTTGTAATGCCCAGATTGAGTTGTAAAGGCATTCTTAGGTATATCCTCAGGCTTGATCCTCAATTGCTGGAACCCTGACCTCAGATCAATTTTTGAGAATACTCCTAGACCTTGTAATTGATCAAACAAGTCATCAATTTAGGGAAGATGATACTTAATTTAATTTATTTTTATCGTAATCTTGTTTAGTTCTAGATAATTTATGCATATCCTCAAATTACGATACTTTTTCTTCACAAATAACACAGGGGCTCCCACGATGAAACTCTAGGTCCAATCAATCCTTTCTGCAACAGCTCTTCTAGTTGGGTTTTGAGTTCTACGAGAGCCACCTATGCAGTGCTTTAGAGATAGGTTGTGTTCCAGCCTTCCAGGAACTAACTCTATCTCAAAATCTATCTCTATTCTTGGTGATGATTGTGAAAGTTCATCAGGAAAACATCCGAAAATTCACGAACCATTGAAATTTCATCTAAGCTAAGCTCACCTCTCTTTTCCTCAGTCATATAGCACAAATAACCCAAACAATAGTGTTTCAAAGGCCTTCTAACTCTCATGAGGGATATAACTGGGCACTCTGCTCTGTCTAACTCTCCCTTAAAGTATATTTTCCTCCTTGCTTGCCTTTCAAGACCACTGAGCCTTCTTCACATTTTATGTTGGCTCCATGCTTAGACAACCAATCTATACCCAAAATCACATCAAACTCCACCAAATCGAGCTGGATGAGGTCCGTCGGTAAGGTTTCCTCGGACATCACAAGTGGAACATTCTTAATATTTCTCCTACACTTTACAATTTTATTTAAAATGGAATTTAATTTTAATTTTTTAATTTAATTTTCAATTTTCAATTTTCAACTTTTAATTTTTAATTTTTAATTTTACCTATTTATTTTTATTTTTATTTTTTATTTTTTAAATTTTAAATACTTTAGTTTTATAATTTTTTATAATATTATAATTTTAAAATATTTTTTTCCTCATAAATGTTTTAAGTTTTAGGTTTTTTTTATCTATTTTTAGTTTTGTGTTTTAATTTTTAATATATTTTAAATTTTTAATTAATTTTAAATTTTTAATTAATTTTAAATTTTAAATTTTAATTTTTTAAATATTATTATTTTTAATCTTATTTTTTTCTGCAGTTTTTTTCGTTATTAATTTAAAATTCTAAATTTTGTTAAAGTACAAGAATAAAAGATATTATCAATATAAATAATATCAAAAATTTAAAATTAAAAATTAAATATTGAAATTAAATATTAAAAATTTAAAATTTAAAATATAAAATATTAAATAATGTATAAAATTTGCTCAAATATAAACTTTTGTATTTTGGTAAGTTTCAGTAAAAAGTTTGGTAATTTTTCGGTAAATATTGATAAATATTTACCTAATATCATTTACTTGTGAAATTTACAGGCCTTTAAAGGACGATAATCTGATACAGGAGGATTGGGATAGGATTTTTTTTTCAATGGTAAGCGGTCCCGCACATTGGGTTCCTATCTCAGGGTGTAACTCAACGGGCCTTTATTGGACTGAGGGACGGGGGTGTCGATTCCTTTGTTCAAGGCCCAACCTTCTTGCACACAACACTCCCGTACACTGGTAAGCCAGGAATGCTCCCCCCCCCCCCAAGATTCGAACGCTGGTGGGAGGGGAGAGAAGGCGGTGTTCCTTGCCATAGTGGCAAGGACCCAATCGACAAGATTGGCATAGGATTGACATACAAGTTTTTATTTTAGTATTTTTATTTTAGTATATTAGTGTCTTGGGGAATGAGTTATCTTTGCTATATAAGTATCTTATGAGTCATATGTAAAGGCAATCAATCAATGAAATATATCTCTGTTTATTTCTCTAATTTCTCTCTTCTTCCTCCTTTAACCCATTCTTCTTCAATTCCTAGCCTATATCAAATTCCTAGTGTAGGTTCCTCGAGAGATATTCTTCATTTCTCTCATCCCTCTCCTGGTTCCTGCATCATAATCTCTATCTTTTGGATTTTGGTTGAGGTGCTGTTATTTGGTCAGATTAGGTTTAGACTAGGTTGGTTAGGTTAGAAGAGGAAAGGAAAGAAAATGATAGGATTGGTTTGAAATAAGTTAGTTGTTGGGTGGAAATTTTCTTATTAATAAAATTTGAATATTTTGGAGAAAATAAATAAAAAAAGTTATAGGTGATGGAAAAAGTGGATTGATTTAAGAGTAAAATAATATTATTTGAATTTCTTTTTGATTTAAAAAGTTGTTTCAATTGAAGTGTTTTTTAGGAAGTTGAGTTAGATTAGGTTAGGTAAGGATTAGTGAGTTAAATGATATTTGTGCCACATAACTCTTAATTTTTGCCAATTTTGCTATTGAACTTTCATATTTGTCAAATGTGCCACTCAATTTCTAAAATTTGTTAAATATGTCACTTAACTTTCAAAATTTGTTAAATATGTCACTTAACTTCTAAAATTTGTCAAAACTGCCACAAAAACTTGATCTTGACCTTATACTCCATGTGACATTTTTGACAAATTTTAGAAGTTATGACATATTTGACAAATTTTAGAAGTTGGGTGACACATTTGACAAATTTGAAAGTTCAGTGGCAAAACTGACAAAAATTAAGGATTATGTGGCACAAATATTATTTAACTCAAGGATAAGTTAAGTTAAATTAAGGGTGTGTTTGGCTGGAAAGAAATCGTTTTCTAGGAGAAATGGTTTTTCAAGAAAAATGGTTTTCCATGTCAAATTTCCCTTGTTTGGTAGGAGACGAATCGTTTTTCGGAAAATGACCATTTATGTCGACATGAGTAGTGGTATATGTTACAAATGAAAATATTTGGAGCTCAAAATTCATATTTGAGTTTTTTTAAATCATTTCTATCGTATTGTAAAGTTTCAAGAGAATCAAGACAAACTGATGAAATTGAATTTAGATCTTAAATTTCAGTCATATTTAACATCACAAAAACGTCGACAAAAGTGGTGATATAAGTTACAAATGAAAATATTTGGAGCTCAAAATTCATATTTGAGCTTTTTTTAGTCCATACTATCATATCATAGAGTTTCGTTTCAAACAGTTTAGTTTGAATTTTTTTTAAGTTTCAGTTAGTTTTAGCGGCAAAAATTTGAGTTTTTTTAAATCATTTCTATCGTATTGTAAAGTTTCAAGAGAATCAAAACAAACCGATGAAATTGAATTTAGATCTTAAATTTCAGTCATATTTAACATCACAAAAACGTCGACAAAAGTGGTGATATAAGTTACAAATGAAGATATTTGGAGCTCAAAATTCATATTTGAGCTTTTTTTAGTCCATACTATCATATCATAGAGTTTCGTTTCAAACAGTTTAGTTTGAATTTTTTTTAAGTTTCAGTTAGTTTTAGCGGCAAAAATTTCTGGTATATATCATGATAAATGTTATCAGATAAAAATATTTTGAGCCAAAAATTTATATTTTACCTTTTTTAATCAATTCTACTGTATTATAAAATTTCAAGCCAAACTATTGAAATTGAATTTCACTTTCAAATTTCAATTAGAGTTAATAATGAAAATCGATTCAACAATTAAGGGTGCGAAATATTTTTTCTACACTAGAGTTAGCAGTGAAAATCGATTCAACAATTAAAGGCGGTAAATATTTTTTCTATATTAAACAAAGGGAGTTGATTTCCGTCTTTTGGAGGAAAATAATTTTTTGTTTTGGGGGAAGCCATCAGTTGACAATGACTTCTTCAACTTAATCGTTACTCCATCTTCATGCTCTGTGTGTCCAACAACATTACGTGCTCTGGTAGGCAATAGTTTGCAACAATAATCCCAAACTTCGTATCAACTGAAAATCCCCAATTCCCAATTCCCATTACCGCAAGCTCGCCAAATTCCACTGATATTGTAACGAGTAAAGTGGAAGAATCTAGAAATGTTGCATCAGCACCACCAACGATCTCGTCGCCGATGCGAAGGCACTGCCATGGGTGCTATCGTCCTCGATCTTCGACCCGGCTTCGGCATCGGACCCTTCACGCTTGGTAATTTGAATAATCTCCGCCCGTATCGTGGATTTCTCCTTGTTTTACCCTTTGATTTGAGTTGGACTTTGGTTTTGATTCTGCAAATTGTTGACGACTATAGACAATCTGGGTAGTTTTTAGCTGTTATTTAGGCATATTTGGGCGTTCTGTATAATTTTGGCTTATAGTGGAATTTGATCGCAATTTTGGGTTCTGATTGTCAAATTGTTGAGAATTGATGACGATTTGGGGAGTTTTTGGCAGGGGTTTATGTTATTTAGAAGATAATTAATGCTTCAATGGTTTCAGGGTTGTTGGTATCGTCAAAAGTGCGACTTGTTGAGAATTGCTCATAACTTGGGTAGTTTAAAGCTTGGGCTTATACTTATTTGGTAGTTAATTGATGTTTCTGATTCTTTTTAGGGTAGTTGGTATCATGTGAAATGCAAATTGTGAGAATTGCTGACAATTGGGTGGTTTTAAGCTGGTCTCTGATAGAAGTTTTCTTTTTCTTTTCTTTTTTTTTTTGTTGGGGGGGGGGGGGGTTGTATTTGTTGCCTTGTTGGTATGATATTCTATGATGTGCCAATGTTGGATTTTTGTATTCAGGAATGCCAATTTGCGAAGCCTTTTCCCAAATTGAACAGCAGCCTAACATTTATGATGTCGTGCACGTAAAGTATTTTGACGAGGTAATTGGTGATTATTCCTAGAGAATTGCTTGATATGCTGCTTAAATTCTTGTTCATTATTATTCAGTATAGTTGATCTGTAGTTGACTATAAACTGCTTATTATTTACTGGCTAGTGGCTTCTGCTAGACTGGCCACTGCTTGATTGCACTTTGTAGATTCTTGATTGAACTCGTAACGCTTCTCTTTGATCACTTGTTGGTTTTTACTGCAGGAACCCTTAAAACTGGACATCGTTATAAGCTTTCCTGATCATGGGTTTCATCTCCGGTTTGATCCCTGGTCTCAGGTTTGATCTGAAGAGCTTCACTGTTGTTTTCATGCATACTTGATACTAAAACCAAATGGATTTGGTCCAAATATTCATTGGATCAAATGGTTTGCATTATTGCTGTCTTTTTCTGCACATGTTGTGTGCTTGCAATTTTTGCCAATGTTGCGGACCATTATACTTGTTATTGAGACTGGTTTTGGGCAAATGGTGGGATGTTTCTTTCAAATGAACATGAACATGGAAATGGAATTGATTGTTGGAGAGAAGTTTGCTAAGAAAATTGAGCTAAAATCTGTAGAGGTGCTGCTGATGACAAAATATGTACAACAAACTCTCTACCTAGCCTATACTAAGGAAGCCCACCTTCTATCTGATTCCTACATATAAATAAATATCAACATCATCCTGAACTATACTAAGGTGGATGTGGGAGAGAATGTACAAGTCCTAATTTTTTTTCTTTTTTCTTTTTCTTTTGTGGTTTGGGGGGGGGGGGGGGGCGCTCTGATGATGCTGAGTTCTGAAGAACTTCGTCATAGTATCTAGGGATGGCAATAGATTGGAGTTGTATAGGATTTGGGAACCTCCTACTTTGATCCCAGGTCAAATTCACCTTCAACTCCGAGTAATTGGAGCTAACTTAGACCTTCGACTCCGCTTATAATCGGAGGGAATGGGTCGGAGTCGGATCATATTATATTTTGGTTGTATTTTGCTATATCATAGTTGAAAAAAATACAATACTGACAATAATGTGTTAGAAAATGGTTCTTCCATCTGTCAAAATATTCTCAGGAAATTTCAAACCATAAACCACAAAAGAAAAAAAAAAAATAAATCACAAGCTCCGACAATGCGGAGATTAGGGTTTCCACTCTCAGTCTCCAATGAGTCGCGGTTGTATAGATTTTCAGAAAATTTTCGATTTTCTTATTTTTATACTATGATCGGACTTAATCCGGTCAGGGTTGGGCACCCCCAAATCCGTTCTGATGATATTTGGAGTCTAAAGATTTTACTTATTTATTTTCTAAAATCAGATTCAGATCAATGTCCAAATGCTGACATGAGTGGTTTGGCGGAAGCTTAATGTACTTTTATCATCCACATAATGACAATCAATGTCCAAATGCTGTATGCAATTATGAATACAGGATTCTGTGAAATATGCTCTGCTGCCCTATTATTGCACACAAGAGTACTGGGCAATGAAGGGGCACAATGTAATTCCCTAAGTGAGCTTGCTGGCTAAACAAGCTCTATTATGAGAACTTGTGGTTTCCGGTATTGACATACACTTAGGTTCAGCTGCAGATTTGCTGGCAGTCTTTTGCCTTCCCGAATGCACTGTAGCTGAACACAATAGCCAGTGAGGGACCTCCTAGTAAAGAGGATCCACTCCAGTCAGCATGTGAGGAAGCCAAAAGCTGTAATTGTTGGTGTGCAAGCCACACATGGAAACATCAAGGTGGGTGCCTAGGCTGAGACAAACACCCACTAAGATGTTGTATGGGATAGGATAAATCTGGCCTCATAGTTTTTAACAATTATAGTCATCCAATTATGCTTCTGTAGTGGTCAAGATTGATAAGAGCTGCACCGTCATCAGTTGATAGTCTGACATTTGTAAGGGGATGATGTTGGCCTGCAACCTGTAAGACCAAAATGACAATCATGTTGAATGTCAAGGCTGTATTCTGTTGATGCAAGCCAGTCCCAAGGGAGGATCTTGCTATCTGAATGTTTAGCAAGATTTGAGCAATTTCTAAGTCCATGATGGTGAATTGCTTCAGCAATTGTTTTCTGGTAAATGCACATCTTCTGCATATACATTGGCAATGAGAAAATTGCCATGTGGTTGCCTGCCGATGAATGAAGAATAATGTGGCTTGGATTGAATGGAACCAAGTTTGACAAGAAGCCTCGGAAACTTTAATTACATAGGCAAGAAGCATGTGTTTAGGCGATATAAACTTCTCTTCAATTCATAAACTTTTACTACAAGGAGTTTAGATCAAGCCAATATGAGGTTGCATATTTACTTCCTCATCAAGGAAAACATGAAGGATGTCATGGTTAATGTCCATTTGGTGCATGAGCCACCCTTTAGTAGTAGCAATAGAAGTTAACACTTAACATTGTCAACTAACTGGGGAAAAAGGTATGTTTGCATTCCTTACCCTTAATTTGATCAAATCTCCTCTCTACAAACCTAGCCTTAAACCTTGCAATAGTCCCATCAGCTTTGAATTTAATTTTGTTACCCGTTTAGAGCTGATGGTTGTCTTCCCTATAGGTAAGTGATTTCCTCCCATGTGTCATTTGCTTCGAAATTTGCTAAGTTCCTTTCCCATTCCGTGCACCTATTGAGGATCATCGGTGGCTCATCCCTTGAGTAGCTTGTGTAAGAGTTGTAAACACATTGAGGAGTATATTCTCACGGGAGTTGACTCAAACTGCTAGCTGAAAGTAAGAGATAGAAGAAGTATTTGTTGTTAGAAGTGTTGGTATGGCAAGTATAATCTTGAAGCCAGGTGGGGCCTTGTGTAGGTCTAGATGACCTTCTCAAAGGTGGGAGTGTGGAACTGGTGGATGAGGTGGTTAAGTATAATTTCTGAATTAAGTAGATTAGTGGTCATATCAATATGCCTGCCATGCATATCAGGGTTTGAAGATGTAGGATGGATAGGTAAAGTGGTAAACCATCAATATCATGACTCATGAGTATATGAAGGAAAAATAGTAGAAGGCAACTTTGCGAGGTACAAAAGTAGTATCACTGGATTGATGAAAAGGGAAACACCTCCTCATCCTTAGATTAAAAAGACCGCGAAGCGCAAAGGCTCCTGAGGCTTGGGGCGCGAACTTTTTGTATGCAGGAATCACTTGTAAGTTATATTTTTGATAAAATGAATTCAATGATGGTATCAGATAATGGATTAAGCACAGTAATACCACAAAGACAATGCAAATAGTCTTCAACATAAGATAGAACACAGCAAACAGTGTTAAAAAGAGATAAAACAAGTATATTCATGTGAAGGAAGCAACTTAGCAAAGTAGTTTTGATCACTTATCGTGATCATGATTTAACACCCACACCACATGCCCTGCATATTCTTCCTTGTTATCATCCACCAACTCAACATCTTCCATGTCCTCTTCCAATTCCTCTTCAAACCCACTGTAAAGTATAAGTTCAAATGTAATTTTACGAAATGATAAAAAAGAAAGCAAACTTTAGAGGGAAAGATTCGGACAGAGACGCAGGCAGGCGCAGAGAAGCAGATACCAAAGAGTAGAGCCAGTGAGAAGGGAAAACTAGCAAACTATTGAGTTCAACAGCTAGTTTACAGCATGAAAAAAACAGGCAGAGACAGTGATGGAGTTCATTCAAAGCCAGATGAAGCCCAAAGAAATTGCAGCGGACAGGTGCAGAAAAGCAGAGAGTAAGACTAACCTCAGAGGCTAGAGCAGGTGAGCAACAGCTTCAACACTTATCAGTTATCACTTACCTAAGATGGAAGTAGAATAAGGACAGGAAACCCAAAATGCCAAATCAAAATAAATAGAAAACAGAGAAACTCGAGTGAGATGAGAGTAGAAATGGGCGAGATAGCAGCATCAACCCGTTTACACAGGCACAGGGCAGCTGGCTGGATCCAGGAGCAGGAAGAGAGCAAGAGGAGAGTTGCGAGGAGCAGAGAGCACAGAAAAAGGCACAGGAAAAGCTAGGGTTTTGACCAGCAACTTTTTATTTTCAATGTGTATTTGTTATTGTTAATCACACCCAATTTAAAAAATTGTGCTTCTTTTTTAAATATTTGCATGCTACCCTTTTTTAAGTACAGGAATCGTGCTTCTTAGTGCCGCACGCTCCACTAAAATCCCCGAAAAAGGCCCAAAAGTGTCGGCATTTTGTACAGGGTTGCGCTTCAATCAGGAAAAGCCCAACAGTGTGTGCCCTGCACTTTTTTGCACCCCTGGCATGCTTTTTCAAACTAAGTTCTCATCAAAGTGAAAGTATCTGTTTTTGTCCTCCTTTAGATGCTGTTTGACCTGGGTAACCAAACTACCAAAAAAACACATCTATGTATTGGATCTACTTGTCCTTATAAAGGCCCAATTCAACAGCCAAAGATCCTCAACTCTACGTAAGAGGGAGGCTTTCCCCTTGATTCCTCAAAAGGACTCTTCTAAGCTAAAATATAAGTTGGAAACTTGATGGTATGGGTAGCGACGAGGATAGGATCTCCCCAAAATCTTCTAGGTTAATTAGCATGTAATCTGAGTTCCTGGTCCATTTCTACCATGTCTACTAGATCATTTATCTGTGGAGTACTAGGAGCACAATGCTTGGCTGAGAACATATATCTTTGCACTTGTCTTGAAAAAACTCAGTACCATTGTATTCAGTGAACTTAGTGCCATTGTCTGACCTTACTGCTTTTGTAGATGCATTCTAGCACACAGAATAAAATGTTGTACAACAATAGGAACTTGGCATTTGTTTTGAAATAATTAGTTCCATGAAGTTCTCGAGCATTCATCTAAATGGTGTTAAAATAAGAGGCTCCTTGATGTATCAGAATTCTTGTATTGTCCACACACATCAATGTGAATAGATTGAAAAGAGCTCCAACTAGCAGGTGATTTATAGGAAGGGTAATCTATTGAATTTTTCATAAATCGTAATGCACCCATATTGCAACTAGCCTTTGTAGAAGCAGTACGCTGAATTCCACATACATGATATGCATCTTATTGGATGCAACAGGGGAGGTATTGACTGAAGACTTGTTATTACTGGAGGGAGTAGCTTGATTGCGTCTCATGGGAGAAATAGAGCCATATAGCCTGTAAGACAAGCTTGCTGGTTTCCCTGAGCAAAGCAGGGCCTAGTAATTGTAAAAGGCTCTTGAAAGTGACTGTCTATTGCATTAAACTAAGCAACCAATCTAGTAGACTCAAGCATAAAATACACTGGTTGATTTGAGAGTTTTGTTGTTGCTACTAGAAGATTATGCTTAACATCTGGCACATAAAGTACATCATGGAGGATGATATCTTTTGTAATTTGAGCAATGTGTCCTAAGGTTACTTGATTTGTGCTACCATCAGGAAGACCGATAGAAATAGGTTGTTATGAGGGAGCAATTTGTTTAGACAAGTGCATACTAGGTGTCATATGATTAGATCCCCTGGTGTTAGGAGGCTATTTGCATTGAAGCACTACAAATAAAAGTTCATGGAGTATTTGTATTATCAGCTGAATGCATCAAATCATGACGTGGAATAGTCATGCTTGCTAAATTTGCAAAGCAATGAGCCACACTCTTTCCCTTTAACATTGACACCAGTTCTTGTAAAATAACATTCACAAAAGTAATGTCAAGCCTGTCTGTCTTCTTGCTTCTTGCTTCAAAATCAAGATGTATTTATCCTTATACCAATTCGGAATGCCATGAATCTTGAAGAATAGTGTGCAGGTGCACCTTTTATTCTTGCAGTGGTCACCGAACTGATCAGATTTTTCCTTTCTTATCCTTAAACTTTGAGTACAGTTTTGTATCAGCACAAGCAATAGCATCAGATCGAAGGCCCATGTGATCCGTTGTCTTCCTTTGAGGTTCTTTTTGCCCCCGATAATTGAAGGCGATTAAAGGCTAAAATTGCATCAAAGATCTGCTTAACATTAAAAACAGCAAAAAACAGCTAGACCGAACCACAAAAGCTAAAAGATACATTCAAGAAACCAAAAAAATAAACAACATAACAACTTCGAAACTACCCAAAGAAAAATGAAGCAAAACATACCACTTCTTCTTGGCTAGTATAACCTTTAAACCACAAATCTTTCTCACCAAGGCCCTGCTGCGAGCTATCACCGCTTGAATATCCTTAAAGTCCTTTAAATTCTGAGGAGCTTCATTAGAAGTCAACTTAGCCTTTCGCGTAGCTTCCATAACCACCTCCACTTAGGTTTCATCAAGGCCTTGTCTCTCCTTCTACTCCTAGCACCAACTTTCGAAGGCACCGAGATGGAGTCCTCAAGATCTGGAGAAAATTCAGACACAGATTGGACCAACAAAGTGTCCTCATTGTCATTGGGATCATGTGATCAGACTACACATCCCTATGCAAACGCGAGGTGGTGAAGATAAGCCAAGAGAACCAAGAGCACCAACACCAACTCTAGATTGACTCAAACCTGCACATATTGGGCTTGAAAGAGCCAGCTCAGAATCCAAAGAGACTACAGAGTCAACCCCTTGAGGATCGATTGGAAGAAGCTGTGGATTGGGGTCATCACGATGCCGTCCGCAATCTAAGGGCGGAGATTGGGAGAACTTACTCTGCTTAGCTTTAGGGAGTCAAATCCGCTTGACAGATTTAGAGCTCTGCTTATTGAAGTTTGCCCATGAGACAGCCAACACAGAACCATTAAACACCAACCATTAAGGCATAGAATAGCATTCATACCCGCTTGCTTAACTTTAAAACGCACAAAACCGACCTCTTCCCATTCCTACCCACTTTTTGAGGAACGTAAGCATCAAAAACACTCCGAACATCAGAAAAATGGTCCTTCAAACTCAAGTTATCAACCCCGGCAGGTAGGTTATCAACAAACAGAGAAAGATCGAGACCTAACTCTCGAAGAAACATCAAGAGAGGTTCTAAGAGGTTGATCAAAATCACCACTCATAGAAGCAGCATCAGACAAATCATTAACAGATAAGGGGGAATTAGCCACCCCTTTCAACCCCAAGTATTCCTTAAGAATAGAGAAAATATCACTTGCTCTAGTTAGGAAAGCCAAAGACAGCACATCACAATGACCACCTTCAAAATTGATGGAACCAACAATGGAAGATAACTCAGCCTTAAGCACAGAACATCTAGAAACAAGGGTAGGAATCATTATACCTGAAAAACTCCCATACCTTAGACCAACTGACGATGACAAAAAAGGGCAAAAGAGAAACTCGAGACTGAAGGAAAACGCCCACCAGCAGAAGCCCCTTAAATGTGAGTAGAAAACCTGCCCAGCGTCGGTACGAGATGGAACGACTTGAGGCAGAAGAGACGGTGAAGAGAAACCACTGACCAGCCCAGTAAACCTACAATGGACATGCCTACAGACCAAACTGACCACAACAAAAATGCCAGAGAGCACTACAAGAATTGATGAACAACCACCAGACCAGCGGCGACGCAAATGGACCGACAGACTGGCAGAAGAAAACGAAGAGAGCAGACTCGATGACCAATGGTCAGCTCGACACACTAGCACGGCCTGGCAACCGGAGCACTGACCTCCCGGGAGGCCGATGGAGGACTCCGGCGACTAGGGCGGGGAGCCCAAGTTCGGAAAAGGGTGGAAAAGAGATTGGTGGCTAGAGTTTAGAGAGAAAACGGGCTCCTTTTCGCGTCGCCCCTTATAATGTATTATCTTCCTTTGAGTTTCAACGTGCTGAACCAGATATCAATCACGATCCACAGAGGGAAGTGGATCCATGCCAAACATCTGATTCCATCATATCCTGGATTTTGTCCTATCAGGAACTGTATAAACTTAGATCTAGATTCTAGCATCTCTGTCCAAAATCTTCTTCAGTTGACACTTGCAAAATCTTCTTCATTTGTTCACACTTGCATTTTGTTAGAGCTCAAGAATTGCTCTGAGGCACACTTTCAACGAATCAAGTTCATACGGAATTGTTTTAAGCTTTAAGTAGCAGAGAGAAGTGGAGTCATATCCATGACTCATATCATTCATATTCTTCTGTAATTTAAACTCTAAGGGACCATTGTATTGTCCATATCTTTCATTACACAATTTCTGAGCAGCATTAGCATACATCAAGCTTTCAGAAATTTCAGGTATGATAGAACTTAGAAGCCAACATGTTACCATACTATTGCATCTCATCATCATGTGGAACCCCACATTCTTTTGCCGGTTTTGAGCACCTACCAGCATGAAACCTGGCTTGATCTTTGCTCTTAGAAATCTTTAACTGCTTTGCTTCGATGACAAAGTTTGATACATCAAATTGCTTTGTTGCCAGCTGCATCCCGCCAATTTGACTAACTTTAATCCATCAAATTGCTTTAATGCTAGCTGCATCGCAGGATGCTCTGAATTTGCGATGTGCAATGGATCTTTGCTGGAATTGAACTCTCCTTTCACATAATTTGAGTCAGATTCAACATCACCAGATGCCATTTTGAGAGAGTAGTGATAAATTAGGAAAATCGAGAAAATAAGTAGTAGCAAACAACAAATCAAGGAGTTTAGGAGAAAAAAAAAACCTGAACCAATTGATTCTAGGGTTAGATGAATTGGGGCCGGGGGGAATCAAACCAATCAATCCAATAGAAGAAACAATGTGTTTCCGTATTGATTGGTAAGATCTTTTGATTTACAAATCAACGATTGAAGATGAATAAGTTTGAAAGAAAGAATTCAGGATATTCAAGTGGTGACCTCTGACACCTAATGAGTAGTGAAGCGATATTTAGATACAAGTGAAAGAGATATTATTGCAAGAAAAAGGAGGTAAAATCTGTACTAGAGCTGATGACAAAAAGTATACAATCAGCCTTACAACAAACTCTCTAATTTGACTATTCTGAGGTGGGTTACCATCTATCTCACTCCTAGATATAAATAATGATGTAGACAGTAGACTATCTAGAGAAAATCTGTTTACAGTATCGCTGCACTTTCTCCATGGCCAATCCTTTTTATGTTTTTGCCTCCTTGTTACTAGAATACACTTCTGAGGAATCATTGCTTCATTACTTGTGATAACCTATTCTGACATACTCGGACTAATATAGGTCTCTATTATCTTTGCTAGAGGCTGCGACTTATTGAAATATATGACGTTAAGAGGCTTCAGATGCGATATGCCACTTCTCTTATAGGGTGAGTTTACATTATTCTGTGTGGTTTGCTTTACCCTTGCACAATACTTGTTGACATTCTTTCCTGTCAGAGGACCGACCACGCTTGCTACTTTTGTAGCGGTATATCAGCTCTTTGGCCCAACTTATCCAGGGATTTATGACAAAGATAGAGGTGTTTATAATCTTTTGTATCCAGTAAGTTTTCTGAAGCAATCATTACAGTCATGCTTTATGAAGACACTTGCTTTGGTTCTCTGATCAGTTGCCATTTTGATTTTGTAGGGATTGTCCTTTGCATTTCCTATACCGGCACAATACACGGATTGTTGCAATGATGGTGAAGGTAGGCTTCCTGAATTAGTTTCATTGAAGATTTGTGTAGTACTTCTAGCATCACATTTGTTCTTACCAAGGATACTGTTATCAGCGGAGTTGCCACTCGAGTTCCCTGATGGCACTACTCCTGTAACTTGCCGTGTCTGCATATATGATAGTTCTATGGGTAAAAAGGTAGGAGTTGGAGCATCAATGGACAAGGCTGTTGTTCCTGCTTTGCCTTCTGGTAGCCTCTACATGGAAGAGGTGCATGTCAAGGTTGATTTCTCTCTCTCTCTCTCTCTCTCTCTCTCTCTCTCTCTCTCTCTCACACACACACACACACACACACACGCACACACATATTTGCATTCTTTTATTAGCAATTTTCCCCCGAGTTTCTGGCTTTTGCTGCATGTTATTTTTGTTCATCATTTCTTCACATGATGTCCATTAGCATGTAGTTATTAACCTCATTGTACATGAGTTGTCTTCTTCGAGAGTTGGGTTATAGCAGTAGATTTAAATTTTAGTGAGGTAGGTTTGCTTAGTTACCAGGTTCAAAGATTGCATAGAGTTTTGTGTGGCAGATGTTCTGATTGCGTTGAACCTTTCTGTTCTTCAGCTAGGTGAAGAGTTATGGTTTTCTATTGGGGGTCAGCATATACCATTTGGGGCATCCCCTCAGGTAATATTTTTCTTTCCTTCAACTTTTACATGTTGAATCCACCCTCCAATTTTACTCACTACAGAACTGCTATTTGTTGTCATCTGTCATCTTTTTAAATGGTCAAAATAGTCTGATACTGTTATGTATTAGAAATCTTAGGTGTTTTTTCTTTTTTTATTTTCTTTGTGCCATCACAGTCATGAATTTTTTCATTCATGAACTTTTGCCTCCTCAGAAGGCACAGGACTTGCTTTCATTCTCAGTATTGGTCAGATTCAAATGCATGCTTTTAATTTGATAAGCAAGCTGTAGAATTCACAATAAGTCAATAGCATTCTTCTGTAGTATTTTATTTGGTATTGTAGGCTGTTTCTATTTTTGCCTATTCAAGTGTGTTAAACCTTGATTTGAATGCCTTTCTGTTATGCATTCTATCATGGATTCTAGTATTTCACTGTTATCTGCTGCTAAATAAGTATGTTGTAATTGAATGTTGATCATATATTCATTATCTTGCAGGATGTTTGGACTGAGTTAAGCCGTCCTTGTGGAATACATCAGAAACAGGTATGGAGTAGTATATGGACTATATGCTTTCTGATTAATAGGACTCCTCAGTGTTTTAATGTGGTTTGTGAAAAATACAGACAAATGTAGCTGTTTTAAGGAAACATGCATTCTAGTGGCATCCTAAAGTGAGAATGGTAATTGTTGATGTAGAAAGCTTTCTAAAGTGACATTCTAGTGGCATTCTAGTGGCATCCTAAAGTGACAAATGTAGAAAGCTTTAGGAAAACACCCGATTCCTCCTGTGAGGTGTATTTACCCACTCTGCTTAGAAAGAGGACAGAATCAACACCTGATTTTCAGCTCAAGATATGTTGCTGAAGTTTCTGTGTATCTCAGCCTGCATGTTTGCTGATGCTTATTCTTTTTCCTAATCTTTAATAAATATATTCCTCTTCATTTGGAAACCGTAGTTACTACTTAGTCTACTTGCGTTTGAAAAAGTTTCAGAGGATGCCTCTTCCATTGGCTTGTTAAAAACCTTAGCTGGTCTTGTGGTGTATTTTAATGGTGGCAACTATTCCTACATCTGGAATTGGCCCATACTTATAGCTTCTGTGACTGATATTGGTATTGACTCTTCCTTCATGTGTGTTTGAGGGAACTACTTATGGGATGTTAGCAATATATCTTCCTTGCAAGTGTGCAACAGTGTTAAGTCAATGCTTATACACTTGTTCAGGTTGACCAAATGGTTATTCACTCAGCCTCTGATCCTCGTCCAAGGACAACCCTTTGCGGAGATTACTTCTACAATTACTTCACACGTGGCCTGGACATATTATTTGATGGACAGGTGCCTTGTGTTTTAACCTCCTGCATATTTGTTGTGATTGTATTAATTGTATATTTTGCCTAATGCTTGGTATATTGGTTGTCATATGCAGACACATAAAATCAAGAAATTTGTTCTGCATACAAACTACCCTGGTCATCCTGATTTTAACTCGTATATGAAGTGCAATTTCATCATCCACTATTCAGACAGTAAGTACTATTATACTTACATTGTTTGTTTGTTGCCTGCTTTTTCTCCTTTTCTTCGTTTAATTTAACTTTGTCATATATAGATAATGTTGTTTACATTAGCTATCTTCTGTTACCTATAGATCTGGGGTCATTCCCTGATGAAAGCAGTGCAAAGCACTGCATTACTCCAAGCACCAAGTGGGACCAGGTGAAGGTAATGTTCTTTCTTGTGTCACAAGTGTGCATGTCGCTCATTCCGGACATCCAGAATAGATAAATATCTTCTAAATTGATTCATGAATTAAAGGGCTTTGGATTTAATAATTGATATTGCTTTAAGGTTGAGAATATAGGCACTGAAATTTGTCAACTCTAAAGTGAAGATTATTGTATGCATTCTAAAAGAGAAGCTTAACTAAATATTGCTCATCATTATTTCCCTCGATTGTGTGCATTATTATGATAATTCTCTGACTAAAGGCATAGTCTGGTGCTGCTAGATGATATTACATTAGTTTCATTGGGTTGTCTGATAATTTCTCCTTTATTTTACATTGCTTTGAACTCTGAGATGAGCTGATGTTTCTTGCCTATAGGAAATCCTTGGGGATTGTGGCCGTGCTGCTATCCAAACTCAAGGTTCTACAAACAACCCATTTGGATCCACTTTTGTATATGGTTATCAAAACATTGCATTTGAGGTGAGCTACCTAGCTTTCTGATTTACTGGCTTTTGCCTTTTCTTGTTCTAACAAGTTTCTTAACTTCTTGTAGGTTATGAAGAATGGCTATATTGCGACTGTCACCCTATTTCGGTCATGATAGAGGTATGGTTATCTTTTTGGCTCTTGTACTCAGTACTATCACTGGTAATGTTTGTGTTCATCTGGTTCCTTCTGTTTGGAGCATCTCTCATTGCAACTTTCATGTGATTTCTCATTGCAACCTTTATGTGATCTACTTCCATCATTCACACATCTGTGTCGTTGTGCTTTCCTTTGAATCATTTGCAAGGTTTTAGAGAATGGTTAAATTCTTGCTTGAATCCTCACTACTAAACCCAACCACACCCTCCCCCAAAATAAAAAAAACCAAAAAATAGCCGCTTTTAGGAAACAACTATTGAATATTCGGTTGGGTATGTATAGTGTAGCGAGTCTGCAAAGCATCCAAAGCATTGCTTAAATTCTTTATTGAATCCTCATTACAAACACTAACCCCAAAAAAAAAAAACCAAAAAACAAGCCGCTTCTAAGAAACAACTAGTGAATTCAGTTGGCTATAGATAGTGTATTGAGCCTAGTGACACAAAATGCCACTTGCATATTGTTAATACTCCACCTCCGTTCCAAAACAATGAGTCATTTGAAGCACTTTAAAATAAACAATTACAACCTGTGTTTGTGACAAGCTCCAGCTTTTCAGCTAGCTAAAGATTGAAGATTATCTTGTTGGTAAAGTTTGTATTTGTTGCACTCTCATAGTCTTCACTGGTGCTTGCACATTGCTAATCCATGTCGCACTTGTTTTTTTTAAATTTTAAATTTTAATTTATTTATTTTTTTTGTGATTCTTACCTTTAGATTTCTTTTCAGCATGTTTATTAAATGTTGAGCGGATGTGATTTTTGTAGACATCAGATGGGGACAACCAGAGCTAAGGCGCCTGATCCGATGCCTCCTTGTCTAGACGCACACGCAATATCAATTGTAAAGTACAACCAATCTCCGGTTCTTATGTTGTGAAGTTTGTTGGATACACTTGTTCATATGATGTGTAAATATATACTGGGTTTATGTATTTTCCATTTCTTTTTCTGGGGGTTCAGAAAAAAAGCCATTGTAGACCTACAACACGAACTTTGTCATGCTTGTATCTTATTATGTTTTAAAATTTCATTCAAGCATGTATATGTTAGTACAACATTAGAAACAAAAAAATTTAAATGGAATCCTTGATAGATGGTTTCTCTGATTTGCGTTCCCATTATAGCATCTGTTTCTTGTGGAATGTCCAAGCCCAGAATAAGGTGAGAGGACAGTGAGATTGTCATCCAGACAATGCTGATTTTTAAAGTCGTGTACCTGTATAATCCAGTTCATGACTGATGTACGTGCAGCTCACTGAATCAGAGTGCAAGAGCTTGACAACATCAATAGGCTCCCTGAATCCAGGATTGCACTCAACTTAAGCTTGCTTTATGTGCAAGGTCAGTATAAGAAAAGAAAAACAAGGAAAAGAAGAAAGATAGCTTGTGTTCTTGCTGATACAGAAACACCATAGCAGCAAAACACAAGGGCAAACTCAACGCGCTCCTATGGATACAAAATCATCACCATAAGAACGAAATTGAGCTCCACTGTCACCACCTGATCTGCTACAATCAAGATACAGGGGTGGAAAGATTGAGAGTTGTTAGATACTTACAAACAAAAGTAGTAAATTCTCACTTTCATTCATAAACTCAGAATGAACAAAAGAGTACATCGGTTTTGGCATATAGAACAGCTAAACAAGCAGACACCTAGCTAAACCAAGCGAATGATGTTTCCTAATGATTTAGAAACCTTTAATCAAATTTAGTTAAGCTAAATTATAATAAAATGAGCTCCTTAAGCTAAATTACATCCATAGTTAAATAGCTTAGCATGGAAATAAGCCACTTCACTTCAACTTGCTGCTTAGATAATTCTTACTAGACCAACATTTCATAAACCATGCATTTCTCCACCTCGTGAATATTTACTTCTCCTTGTGAATCTCCAGCTACTACATGACCACAGTAACTCATATTTACTAAGGGTAATTCGATCATATGGTGAAAAGATCAGAATAACCCTTGTAAATACCAAGACATGCTAATTGACCTCAGCAGCTTACCTCTAAGCATGTCTAAATTGTTTGTTCCGTAGAGGATGTATTGGGATGGCAGCCAACCACACTCTGAAACCAGAGTTAATGAACTCATTAAAGATCGCAATGGCCTTGGAAGCAGCCATTTTGGTCACCATATGAACACACACGAGCCTAGAGGAGATAGCCTGCTAGAACTGGGGTTCTGCGAATGTAACGACCATCCCTCTCCGAGGCTAAGGATCTAGGGAGGTTGTTGACACCTTGAGTCCGGAAGACCTAAACAGAGTACCTAGCTAACTATATGATAGGTAGGGGTGAGCGAAAATTCCGGGAATCCTGGTCCGGTCCCGGTCCCAAAATTCCGTTCCCAGTGGGAGCGAGACTAAAATTAAGGTCCCGGTCAACAACGGGACCGGGAGTGGGACTTAACCTCATTTCCCGATCCAGATTTATTTAAGAACTCTCCTTACAACCAGCATCTCTCCAGCATCTGGTTTTTCCACAATCTCTTCTTCAGATTCTCCATGTTCAGCGCATGCCTCCTCTTCCACATCTTCTGGTTCAGGTTCAAAGAGAGCGTTTTGAAACTCCATGAGGGTGATGGCGCTCTTGTTGGGACATTCAGAGGCGATATGACCGAGCCCTAGACACCTGAAACACCTCCTCTTATCCATGGGCGTGGCTTGCATGGTTTGAGGACGATTTGGGGCGTATATTGTGGGGCTTTTGTGGACGTCGTTTGGGAGGGTGTTTGGCTCTTTTGTGGAGTGTAAGTTTGGGGTGAGTATGAGGTTCTTTGTGAAGTAGGGTTTCTACTTGTCACCTCTTTTCCCCTTCTCTTTCTTTGTTGTTCCACTTTGTTAGCCAAAGTACTTAATTCATCAAGTGTATCATAAGGTTGAAGCTCCACAACATACCTTATGCTTTCATTCAATCCGGCTAGACACCTCACAAGAGTTTGAGGTTCATCCTCCTTCCTTTAGATCACATCTCTACAGTAGGTGATCGAATTCTTTGGTGTACTCTTTGACACTTTTGGCTCCTTGGGTGAGTTGTTGAAGTTTAAAGTAGTTATCTTCGAAGTAGCTCATAGGAAGAAACTTAGAGTGAAGTTTCTTCTACATCTTCTCCCAAGTTTTGATATTTTCTTTCCTAACATGGTGTCTCTTCTTCTGTAGATTAGTCCACCACATACTAGCATGTTTTCGCAGTTTAAGAGCAATATATTTGACCTTCTTCTCATCAGAAACATCTTTTAGGTCAGAAACTCTTTCAACAGTTTGAATCCAATCAAGAAAGACTTCAGGATCAAGATTACCTTTGAATTCAGGAATATCAACTTTGAAGTCAAGTCTTTCTTCTCTTTGTTCACGCCTGTGGCGACGTGATCTCCTAGTTGAGCTCAAGGATTGCTCGGATTCACTAGAACTCTTGTAGGAGTCCTCCTCTTCAGGTTCTCTAGGCTCCCTGAATTGCAGATGCATGTATCTCTCGAGTTGTTTTGAAAGGTAAGCCACCTTTTCTTCCAATTCAACTTTCTCCTGTCGTATTGCTCAGTAGTAGCAATGTCGTCGTTGCTCTTGTTGCCAGAAGCCATGAGGATGGATTTGAGATATGTTTAGGGTGCTGGGTTGCACTGAAGAAACCTAAGCTCTAATACCAAAAATATGATGTATAATGTGATCAAAGAATAGGAATGATCAATTACACATCAAAGGGGAGACGTGAAACCAATCTTAGAATAGGGCAGTTCACGTGAAAAGGTTATGAGAGGGGAGATTCACGTGAAAAAGGAGGGAGATTTTGTGGAGTTGGGAGATTTGTGAGAGAATATGGATTAGAGTTTGAGAAAGATAGGATCTTTGTGAGGTTGAGAGAGGGATGGACGAATGTATGAGAGAGATTTGGGAGAGGGTTTTTGACGTGAGTTCTTTTGAGAGAGAGGGAGAGTATGACGTGGGGGAGAGAGAGATTGAGAGAGATCTTGTGAGATTTGATAGCCTTAGGGTTTGCTGAATATCTAACTAAAAGGATAGAAAGATAAAAGGGATAGTTCAAGGGATCAAACTTGATATAGAAACACCACAAGATGAAACCCTAGGGCTACTTGTCCTTCCTCTTAGTTATAGAAACACCTTCTAAGAGTAGGAAACAAGCTCTTCCTAACCACTTGATTTGCCAAATCAAGATACAATAGAAGAGATCAAACGAGGTTTCAAGAAACACTCAAGGGGTAAGCTAAAAGCTTGATTGTATTCATAATTCAAGGTTGGATGTCTTCAAACGATTACAAGCCTAGCTATTTATAATAGACTAAGTCCTAAACCTCCTAGGACTCTCTTACTGGGCGTGCAAGCCAATATTTCCTACTAGGAGACGCCTAACCAACTATCTCCTCCTTGGATTTAGATTCCTAATTCTAAGGGGAGTTAGTTACAACAATATTAATCCTTTTAGGACTTGGCTTTCCTAATCCAAGATGGATTAGTTACAAAATAAGCCATTCCTATCTAGGATTATACTTACTTGGCGCCAAAGACACACCACACAACACACCACACGTGATCTAGGATGTTCTAGATCATTCTAGACTATTCTAGATTCCTATTACTTGATGTCTAAGTTTATATATATTACTTGACTTCTCACACAAATAATAAAAATACTCCTAATAACTTTTAAGAAATAAAGAAAACACTAAAAATGTAAACTTTAGACTAAAAAGGCCAAAACTGTGAACTTCATCTTGAAATGGTCAGAAGTGTGAAATTCAACTTGGACTTTGCTTCTTGGGCCTTGGCGTGATTTTAGACCTTCTAGGACTTTTGGATGTCCTCTTGGAACAAATAGCATATGATATGGGTTGGCCTTTGGCCTCCACAGTGAATTCTTCTCCTTTGGCCCGTTCTATTCTCTTGCAGATGACTTGGGCCTTCTTCATTGGACTAGGCGTGGGCCGAAATACATCAATTATACTTGTCATGATCGACAAATTTGTCTGTATTGTCTGCATTCGTATTCTCCTCCTTATCCTCTGCATTGAGGATCTCAAACCTGTTTGCAGTAGGCGTATAAAGCCCATCTCGTCCACTCTTGGTTGATCAGTTGGTGCACCTTCTGTCTGGTTTGTGGCTTTCTGTGTATATATATATATATATATATATATATATATATATATATATATATATATATATATATATATATCATATGGTTTCCGACGTATTGTGTGGTGTATCTCGATGAACTCGACTGACGAAGGATGACGGAGTTGGAAAGTTTCAGGTAAGCGATTTGGGTGTGGATTTCGGTGCGGAATTAGGGTTCCAATCGGGGGCAGTGTTCTTTTAATGGTGTTTTCCATCGTGAATTTGTTTATGTAATTTTTTTGGGGTTTAATTCATTGAAACGATTGTATGTGATTTCAGATACGTGCAATTTCGAATTCAATGGTTGAACAAGGAAGCACGAAGGAGGTTCATGTGGAAGAAGCAAGTAAAAGGTTAGCGTTTTAGGTGGGTTGAATACGAAATGTCGATGTGTACTTCACATTTGATGAATTGGGCGAATGTTGTCTACAGTAGCAGTAATAGATGTCCACGGTTCGGGAGGTATTTGTGTTGATAAAGGTAGGGGTTTGGCAGGGGTTTTCAAAAATGAAATTGGTGTGTTATATGAGTGTTGTCCACAGGGACTTTAGTAGATGTACACTGGTGAAACTGGTGGTGTCCACAATATTGATTATGTGTTTTGAATATACGAATTTGTTATGTAGTTGACGTTATAAAAGGTTGGGTTTTTGCGGTGGTTTTCCCAGTATGAATTTGTGTGTTATATGAGTGTTTTCCACATGGACATTAGTTGACGTCCACTGATGAAATTGGTGGAGTGCACAGTATTGGTTATGTATTTGGAATATACAAATTCGTTATTTAGCTGACGTTTCAAAAGGTTGGGTTTTTGGGGTGGTCTTTCCCAGTATGAAATTGGTGTGGTATATGAGTGTTTTCCACATGGACATTAACTGATGTCCATAGATGAAGTTGGTGGTGTCCACAATATTGATTATGTGTTTTGAACATACGAATTCGTTATGTAGCAGACGTTTCAAATGTGTAGTTTATGTTTGAGGGGGGTGTGGGTTGGGGATAATTGTGTTAAGAAAGGGTGGATTTGGCAAGGTATTTTTTCAATATGAAACTTGATACATGGTGAAAATGTTGTCCACAATGACATTGACTAATGTCCTCATATGTTATGAGTGATGTCCACAATGATGAATGATTGTGTGTTGCCAAATTCCACACCATTAGTATGAGTTGGGGATGGTAGTGATAATGATTGTGTTTTGTGTTTGTATTTGTGCAGTTAAACAAATGTGCATGTATGATAACATTAGATGTTCGCAATCAGAGTAATTAATGTCCCCTTATGTTATGGTCACATGCTCACAGTGTGTTGTGGTGTGTTTGTCAAAGTTGTACCCTTAATATGAGAAAGGACAGTAGTGATAATGATTATGTATTGTGCAGTTTGTAAGTACACAGTCAGTTTGACATCCCTTGATTTTCCACTATTATATTGTTCAATCCCCAAATATGTTGAGCGTCAACTTGTTCCATTGTAGGAAAAACGATTGGAGGCATTGAGGAAACGCTATTGTCACGATATAATTATGCATGAACACAACAGGTTGAAAGACCATGTTTATAGCGATGCTTCTCAGTGGGATGAAACCAAGTCACTTCCGCCGATCTGATTTAATGATGTTAGATGGGTCACTCCTGGTTTCAGATTACGTTGTACATGGTATATTGTGAAACTTTAAGAACATTTTTAATGGTTGTCATGTTAGTGTCATGAACAATAGTTAGATTGTTGGTTAGTTTTTTTTTTTTTCCCATATTTTCTCTTTACTATTAGTAGAACATATTATGTATTTGGTTCGAAAAATCACCTCATGATGGATGCGTTTACATTCAAGTGTAGACATTTTTTTGTCTCCCGTTCAATTGCATTTATTGTCACATTGACAATGAATGATGTATGCGATTATATTGGCTGATGTTCACATTACTGATGAATGTTGTCCACAAAATTATTGCACGATGTCCGAATGACATGTGAATGATGTCCGTTGGTATCATATGTATATACTTTAAGTCCACATTGGTAATCAATAATGTCCCCAAGAATATTGAATGATGTCCGCAATGATATTGAACGAGGCTAATTTTTGTCATATGCGAAGAATACCACATTTATAACGCTTGATGTTCACATTGATATGGACTGAAGTCCACGTTGGTCATCCAGGTATGTGTGCGACAAAACATATATAGTCAAAGTCCGAATTGGTAACTAATGGGGTCCGTAATGATATGGATGTCCACAATGATATCAAAGGATGACTATTGTTTACATTTGTACGTTAAGTCATCAAGTATGTTTGAATGGGGGATACCACATGCAATACATCAAGTATGTTTGGGTAGGTGATATCACATACAATACATAATGTTCTCAATCCAAATACGTGATGTCCTGTTTACAAATACTTGATGTCCTTAGTCTTAAAACTGAATGCTCACCACTCTTTACAAAAGTATAAAAATATATTAAGTGTACATGCCAATGAAATTGAGCGTCCTCCAAATTACAATACTTAAATTCCCACATGATGTGGTAAAATGCATATGAAGTAACATGCGTCCATATCTAAGCAAAAGTCCACATCAAATGAAAATGAATGTCTCCCAATGACAATACTACAGAATATATAATTGAAGTCCACATTACTAATTAAGGATGTCCGCGATGATATTAATAGATGTTCACAGTGATATCAACGGATGACCGTTGTTTACATCTGTAAGTTAAGTTATCAAGTATGTTTGAATGAGGGATACCACATGCAGCGCATGATGTCCTCAGTCCAAATGCATGACGTCTTGTTTATAGATATTTGATGTCCCCAGTCTAAAAACTAGATGCCCACCACTCTTTAAAAATGCATAAAAATATATCAAATACATGCCAATGAAATTGAGTGCCCTCCAAATTACAATGCTTAAATTCCTACATGATGGGGTAAAATGCATATGAAATAACATGCGTCCACATCTAAGCAAAAGTCCCCATCAAATGAAACGAAATGTCTTCCAATGACAATTACATACCCCAAATAATCCCAAAAAAATCATCAGTCCAACTATATATGTTCATACATAACCCTTACAGAAATCATATTTAGAAACAATAACATGTCATCCATAGCGTTCTGGGCAATTTCGGATGTCATGCATTGCAATTTTGTCACAACATTTGCATCGTCGTGCACTTGCTTTCTTCTTGCAACCTCAACAATTGTCTTTGTTCACTTGCCCCTCCCTTTCATTGCCAGTGTCGACAGCGAGTGAATTGTAGCCTCCTTTGGCACACGGACATGAAGTACAATGAAAATAAATATCAAATTAAACATGTTAGGATATCAATTACGATGATGATGAACATCAATTGCATAAATTGCTCTATTATATCACTATCAAACGAAACATATTTGGCACAATGAAAATGAATATCTAATGAAACATGTTTGGCACGTGGACATTAAGTACAATAAAATGAATATCAAGTATAACAGCTGGATATATCAAGTACTTCATCATACATGAAGTATAACACCATTAGACATCAAATATGATACCATGGGACATCAAGAATTACCATTATGGACATCGAATATAACAATAGGGGACATTAAGCATTATCAGTATGGATATCAAGAATAACAGTAGGGGGACATCAAGCATTATCATTATGGATATCAGGTATAATAACAGGGGACATCAAACATTATCATTATGGACATCAAGTATAACAACAGGGAACATCAAGCATTAACATTATGGACATCAAGTATAACAGCAGGGGACATTAAGCATTATCACTATGGACACCAGGTATAACACCAAGAGACATCAAACATTATCATTGTGGACATCAAGTATAACAACAGGGGACATCAAACATTATCATTGTGAACATCAAGTATAACAATAGGGGACATCAAGCATTATCAGTATAGACATCAAGTATAACAACATGGGACATCAAACATTATCAGTAAGGACATCAAGAATAACAGCAAGGGAAATCAAATATTATCATTGTGGATATCAAGTATAATAGCCGGGGATATCAAGCATTGTCAGTATGAATATCAAGCATTCCTAATCAAACTAAAACAAAGATTTTAAGTCAAGTTTTCCAAGCCTCAACCCACACAAACGAAAACAAAACTTTGAACTCAAATATTCCACCCAAAAAAAAAAACCCGACTACCCAGTACCTTCCACTTGATCTCTCCTCATTCCCATCAGTGTGGCCTCCATCCTTCACCATTGTAGTCTAATTTCATAAAAAAACACACATCCATTCATCGGTGTGGACATTACTCATATCATCAGTGGACATCGATCAATGTCACTGCAAACAACACCTCCACATCGTACCAATTTGATAATAAAAAAAAACACAACGCTAAATTCATCATTTCTTCACCTTTTACTTGCTTTTTCCACATGAACCTCTTTCGTGCTTCCTTGTTCAACCATTGAATTCGAAATTGCACGTATCTGAAAACACATACAATCATTTCAATGAATGAAACCCTAAAAAAATCACATAAACAAATTTACGATGGAAAACACCATTAAAAGAACACTACACTATATTGGAACCCTAATTCCGCACGGAAACCCACACCCAAATCGCTTACCTGAAACTTTCCAACTCCGTCATCCTTCGCCGGTCGAGTTCGTCGAGATACACCACACAATACGTCGGAAATCGTATGATATGTTCGTCGTCGAGTTTGCACCCCAGTGTGGAGGAGGAGGGGAGATGAATGTTCAGTCTGGAGGAGGGGGGAAGAAGCAACTTCAATTCGTTTTTGGAATCGTGTAATCATGCGCTGTTGTTTTGGGAAGGGGTAACCAAATTCCTTTTTTTTTTCTCCCAGCCTCACGTGAGGGATGAATGTTCATGTGAAGAAGCCAAACTCCACTTTTTTTCTCATCCATAGATTGAAGATCCAAGGGTCCACAATCCTAATGCTCACATGCTCACATAAACCCAATGCTCATATGATCACTTCACACACACACACACACACACACACACACACACACACACATATATATATATATATATATATGGGAAGTGATTAAATGAGCATTTATCTTAAGTGAGCATGTGAGCATTGAAGATGTAGGCCATTGGATCTTAAATCAATGGTTTAGAAAAAATAGAGAGTTTGCCTTTATTTTTTAAGTGGCTCACGTGACTTGTTGGCAAGTGGAAGGCAAAAAAAAATTTAATGCTCCTTGGGAATGCTCATTCCAGCACGCCAAACCAGAGTTCCCGAAAAAAAATTCCAACAGAGTGGCTCTTCATCTTCACTGTGCATAGCCTCTGCGTCCCCAGGCAACAAAAGAAATTGAGTTGTCTTATAATATTGGATGTCCGCAATGAAAATACGCGATGTCCCTTTGTAATGTTTAATGTCACAAACGAAAATATTTGATGTCCCCATATGAAATATCTGATGTCCCCAGTGAAAATACTTGATGTCCCCACAAAAAAATACTATGTCTCCAATGAAATACTTGATGTTCCCACAAGAAATATTTGATGTCCCCATTAAAAACCCGTGATGTCCCCAATGAAAATACTTGATGTCCCTTATAATATTTGACGTCCCCAATGAAGAGACGTGATGTCCTCAGTGAAAATACTTGAAGTTTTTTTAATATTTAATGTTCCCAATGAAAATATTCGATGTCATCAATGAAAAAAATTGATGACCCAAATGAAAACACTTGATGTTCCCACACGAAATACTTGATGTCAAGTACTTTCATTGGGGACATCAAGTATTTTCATTGTAGATATCAAATATTCTCATTGGGGACATCACGGGTTTTTAATGGGGACATTAAATATTTCTTGTGGGAACATCAAGTATTTCATTGGAGACATAATATTTTTTTGTGGGGACATCAAGTATTTTCACTGGGGACATCAGATATTTCATATGGGGACATCAAATATTTTCGTTTGTGACATTAAACATTACAAAGGGACATCGCGTATTTTCATTGCGGACATCCAATATTATAAGAGAACTCAATTTCTTTTGTTGCCTGGGGACGCAGAGGCTATGTACAGTGAAGATGAAGAGCCACTCTGTTGTAATTTTTTTTTTCGGGAACTCTGGATTGGCGTGCTGGAATGAGCATTCCCAAGGAGCATTAAATTTTTTTTTGCATTCCACTTACCAACAAGTCACGTGGGCCACTTAAAAAATAAAGGCAAACTCTCTATTTTTCTAAACCATTGATTTAAGATCCAATGGCCTACATCTTCAATGCTCACATGCTCACTTAAGACAAATGCTCATTTAATCACTTCCCTATATATATATATATATATATATATATATATATATATATATATATATATATATATAATCCCTGTAACCTGTACCCTATACCCTAAATTAATATTTGAAACACAATTAGACAAATTTATTTTAATAATTTTTTAACCTTAACGTTATCACCCTAAACTCTAAAATAAATTTTGACGTTTTCACAAAACTCAGCCCTAACATTTCCCGTAATATCACGTGAAAATCATGATAACTAAAGAAAAATATCCAAACTTATTTTTATAAACCCTAAACCCTAAACAACTTAAATGCAAACGCTAACAATAGTTACAAATAACACTACTAATAATAACAATGAAAATAAGATTACTACCAACAACAGCAATAATATGCAAAAAAATAACAATAATATCTAATATAAATTATTATTAAAAATAATATTAATTAATAATAATTTTACCAATAATATAAATAATCAATAATAATATTAGCAATAATATAATTAATTAATAACATTAGTTACAATAATATATAAATAATTAATAATAATATTAAAAATAATAAAAATAATTATTAATAATATACAAATAATTAATAATAATATTAAAAAAATTTGGCTGCCGGAAAAAAAGGGGGAGTTGCACGTTTTTGTGAAATTTCGGTGGCTTGCGGCCCGCTGATCGCGGTGAGCCGCCAGTTTTTCAAAGAAAGCACGCGACTATTTTTTTTTTCTGGTGTTTTCAGTTTCCCAACCCTGATTTTATACCCCTTTTCACTAACCTCAACGCCGACGATATCGATTCTTCTCTCGCCCAGGACGATGGTGGTGTGGTGGTGGATGTTTGAGAGAATATTTTAGAGAGAGAAAGTAGAGAGAAGGAGAAGAGTAAAATTATGAGAGTTAGAGATTAGAATGGAAATTATTATGTGAAAGGTGGGCGACGAACGACACATCAACACATTCCCTTTAATATTCAATATCCTAGCGTTTTTTAATGCCTAGATAGGATTATCATTTATTAAGTTATAATAGTGGTCCAAGAACAGTAGAGGGGTATGGAGGACAAAATTAATAATCTGAACATCATGCACCCTGAATTAAGCTATGACCACATGTATATCGAGTTGGTAACAAAGCCTAGCTAGGGTTTGCCCAAATCCAAATACTAAATTGAATGAAACCCCACATTTAAAGAAATTGATAAATTATCTTTGTTTGTGAACAAGAAGATCTAGTAAATGATTGGGAACATGTTCTTCCCAACTAACATCCACAGCCTTCCCAATCAGTGGTCATCAATGAGTCATTGTGCATCTTAGCTTGCTTGATATGTCTTAATCATAAAAGCATGCATGTAGCAACGATATTTTCCGATACATATCTTTAGTTCTGCCTTCTTTTCCCGTCTTTAATTTGGTATATGTTCTTTGTTTCCTATCATTAATTAGTTTTTTGAATTTTGGACTTCGAAAGAGAGGGTCATAATTTTCTAAATCCTTGATTTTCAATGTTTAACCTTAAAGTTTGTGGGCTAAACAAGAAAGGTTCGTGTCATGTTCTTTTTATTTCCATATTTGGATTTCTCTTCCAATTGGCGGCATAATTCAGGACTAAGCTTAAAATTGATGTTGAAACTGTAATACACTTTGTGATAGTCATCTTACCTATTATTCGCTTTGTAATTGATTCGTATTTGACCCTTGGACCGAAAGTACTTTTGGCTACTCCAAGGGGTACTTCGATGTTAGTTTTAAGCATAATCCTAAAGTTCGGCACCAATCGGGAGAGAAATTCAAACATGAGAATAAAAATAAGAACGAGACATGTGCCTTTTTTACTAAGCCCACAAGGTTTAAGGTCCAAAAAATTAACATTGAAAACTAAGGCTCGAGAAAATTAATTGCACTACCTTCCGAGGTCCAAAATGCAGAACACCCAATTAATTAATTGATCCCTAAAGGATCAAAAATGTCGGTTTATGTCAATTTTTACTACCATCCTCTTTCCTACTATTTCAAAATCGTTGAAAAAATGGTTAGTAATCTGACCATTTTTCCAACCATTTTCAAAAGTAGGAAAAGGATGGTAGGAAAAATTTTCAACCGTTTTAGCAAAGTTGGTTGGAATTTCCAACTCTTTTTCCAACATAAAAGTTTTGAAAAATAGTTGGAATATGAAATGGTTGTTAAAATGGTTGATTTTTCCAATCATTTTAAATTGATTGAAAAAAGTAGTTGATAATACACATATTTTTAATTGTGCAAAAAGTGGTGTCTATACCCAATTTAATTCAACCCAGATAAATTCAAATATTCAGTTAAGGCAGAACTTCACCACGACTAGATAAATAATAATAATATATACAAGTGCAAGAAAGCATCAAATAGCTCCTGCTCAACTTGCCCTATAATTTATGCCCATTCTGGCATTCTTTAGATCAAGTGTAGCTAGCTCAGCTACTTACAAATCATGTACCTGCAAAACTCATTTATCAGTAACAAGCTAGAATGTAACCCAACATATATCTTGTTTTAAATTCATATATGTTAGTTACCAATCTTGCATGTACACTTTATATTATAGCGACACATATGTTCATAAATAATTAATGTAACATGACCATCAATCAGTAGCACTGTTTCTATTGCCATCAAGTTATCCCGTACTTGTCAACAATATCATGTGGACACTATTTCGTGAATTAATATCGCCTTATCATTCACGTTGCATGTGTGTCGTCTGTTAGTAGCATACGTACGGAAATAAAAATATCTATTGATTGATGCACATTGCATGTGTAATTAGACGAGTCATCCAAGATATGCTTAATACAGACAAGATAATGAGCACATTTGTAGTGAAAGATGATGTGCATGCAACTCCTTTATAGGTACGCAAATTTTACTACGAGAATATCTCACGTAATTTTATTGTGATACGGATTTTTTATTGGGTAAACTTTTTGTTAGAGACAGAGGCTAGTCAAGATGGGTTAAGATGAGGAAATAAGATGAGGAATTACTTGGATGGCTAGGAGTTATGGGTTCAACTCATACCCTTTGAGACATATTCCCAATACCGAGAAAAGACTAACTTGTAAAGCATGCTTCAAGAACTCTCTAGGACTTATTGCAATTCAACACCTTAGCAGTATGTGAAAACTTTGTAAGAAGAAGAATGAATTTGTGGTGTGTCTTGGATGAATGAAATTTGTCCCATTTTATGATGGAGTAGGACCCTCAAATGTGCCTCAATAGTCTCATGATTTATGAGCAGAATCCATGAGATTATAATGATGACCGAGGGTCAACGAAGAATTTAAAAGATCAGTTAACAAACAACCAAGATATAAGTTTGCATTTTGGACCTTCCATTTTAAAGTAATTAATTTCTAAACCCTTGATTTTCAATGTTAACTTTTTGGACCTTAAAATTTATGGGTTGAATAAAAAATGGTCGTCAAGTTTATGATTTAATTCTTTTCCCGATTGGCGCCAAACTTTACGAATTAGGTTAAGACTGATATTGAAACTATAATTAACCTCTCTTATTCCTATTGAAGCTTCTTAAACCTCTAAGTACCCTTGAGAGTAGCGCAAAACGTACTTTCGTCCAAGGTTCAAATACGGATTACTATTATTGGAAATTACTATGCTTGTAGTTTCTGATTTCTGGTAAGATTAGCGTTGATGTAATTTTGTTATTAATCTTGCTAATATATGATTAATATATGGTATATTATGTTAAATCATGTTTACAGTGTTTATTAATGTTATTTCATGCAAAAATTCTGATTAGTTATTATTATTATTGTTGTTGTTGTTGTTGTTGTTATTATTATTGTTGTTTTTTCTGTTTCTGATTTGTTATTATGCTCTTTGATTGTGATTGTAGTTTTTGTGATTAATTTTGTTCATCTATGATTAACAAGGTATTGTATGCTAAGACATATTTAGGATTTTTATTAGAATTATTGTATGTAAGAATTCATGTGACAAAAGAAGGGTTTTATTTGCTATAATATTTAGTTGTTAAAGTTTAGATTTTATTGTTTATGGTTGTAAAAGATAGGATGTTTTAACATGTTTTAATTAGAGTTGTAAGTATGTATGAAATAATAAAATGAATTAGGGTTAGTTCTAATTGTTCAATTCTAGTTTATTGATTATGGCCCTGCTCTTTTCTGCGGTATTTTTACGGTATGGTGTGGTGGAATTGTGGTGAAATTGTGGTAGGTTATTGGTATGTGGGGTAGGCGAGGAGAGAGAATTTAAAAAGCAGAGGAGAAAAGTGAGAAGATAGAAAAGTAATGATTTGTGGTAAAGTGTGGTGAGTTGTGGCAAACTGCGGTATGTTGTGGTTAGACCTGGCAGTTTCTGACCCGACCCGAACCCGCCCGAAATTTCTGGGTTTTGAACACGATTTTCTTAACTAAACCCGAAGTATACCGAACCTGAAAATTAGCGGGTCAAACCCGCCCCGCCCGTTTGACCCGAAAAATTAATTTTTTAAGTTCAACTTTATTAGAATTTGTGATTTTTCTTTGTCATTTTTAACGTTAAACAATAAGCGCAACTTATTTATTTGTTATTTCTCTAATTTAAGTTAAAATAGTTACAATAATCTATTGTTACTAGAAGATAATCATATTTTATTATGTATATTGTACAAAAAGTAGTATTTAAAGACCATTTTTTAAAAAGAAAAGCGGAAAAAGGTTGCAATCATAACCCGCTGGGTTGACCTGAAACCGAAATACACCACCCGTATTTTCCCGAACCCGAAATACACCCGACCCGTATTTACCCGAACCCGATATACGCCCGACCCGAAACCGCCCGCCCGACCGAATTGACAGGTCTAGTTGTGGTACTGCAGTTTGCCAACCGCAGAAAAGAACAGGGCCTATGTTGAGATATAATGCATGTTGATTTGATTTGCTGATTATGTTCATTGTTTAATCTCAAATGATTTGATAATCTTAAGTCATTGTGTAAATTTAGTTTATTTTATGAATTATTAAGTTTTAGATTTAATTATTCGTTTTATACGTAAAAGATATATTGTAATTAAATAAAGGAGTGTTTAAAACCCCTTTTACTGTTTTCATAAGTTTTATAATGTATTATGTTTAATAATGATTAGTTGACAACAGTAAAAAGATGAGCGCCTAATTCCAATACAATAAAGGTCTATCAGTGCAAGTCAGCCGAGTTCAAACTTTACATAGTATAATGTTATTAAGATATTATTGCGTGTTTTTATCATTACAAGTTTGTAGGTTATAAGTAAATGTCTCGAACTTTACGTATTTATATTATTACGTTATTATCGATTTTCTTACGTAAAAGGGTTAAATTTCTTTTATTTTTGGTGGTAATTGGAGCCTTCATGTGTTATAATGTTTTTATCGAGTTTTTGATGTTCAAAGTTTAGTTTTATTTTGATTATTAGTACGAATTTTAGACCTATATGTTTAATTAAGAATTAATATGTTTATTTGAGAAATTTGTGTCAATTAATTTGTTAGGGTTCGCCTTGCTTGTGTTAGGGAGTGCAGGAGGCGTGTTTTGACCATGCATGGGTAAGTGTTTAGATACCAAAGTGAGAGTATTGGGTTGAGTTGATTAGAGTTAGGGTCGGAACTACCAAACAATAATTGATCGATTTTGGGACAATTGTAATATATAGGTTGTGTTAAAAAATCCATCATAAATTGAGTAGTCAGGTTTTAACCTAACCACTTGGTCTAGAAATTCCCTCGAGTGTTAGCTTTCATAGCAAATTTATGGAAAGGGCTTTTGAGGTGTATAATTTGAGTTTTGACCCAACTATTGGACCTAGGTCAGAACTGAATCAGTTTGATTGTTGGTTGTGTTTGGAACCCATCGAGTATGGTTTAGGTCTCGAGGTCATCATGAGAGTTTTAATAGACATCCTGAGGTTTCCGGAAAGTCCAGAATCGAGTCCGTGGGATGTCAGGAAGTCAAGTTATGGCCTTTGCAATGCTTGTGTAGTAATCTGCCCATTTTCTTTTAATTGTTTTGAATATGTTAGTGTTTTTTTGAAATATGTTTTATTTGAAATATGTTGTTTAATCAAATGTGTTAATTCATGGATTATGAGAACCTTATAGTGTTACTAGGGTGGGGTTAAGCAAAATATACTGTATACTAACTTAGAGATCACATGATTGATTATAGAATTTATTCTATTTTAGGCACCATCTAGACCGTTCGTTTTAATGGACTCAAGTGTATTCATGAAGTGAAGAGAAGATTGTTAGGTAATGTCTATGCCAAAAATCCCCACTTGGATGCTTTTTACATGTTTTCGTGAGTTTACTCTGTTTTCTTAATCATGCATATCGAAGGGGACTTTATGTAGAAAATTTAGACCGTTTGTTTTGATCGTTGATTGTGGATGTTAATTTCTAAAATGAGAAAATGAGATTGTCATTTGTAAGTGGTTTCTTGCTATTGGTTTTGGGAACATGGGTTGGGATGTGTAGAGAATTGAGAACCTGGAATTCATAAGAAACTAATAATTCAAAGTGGAACATTAAGCGGGTTTCGGGGATAACCTAGAGATAGGAAGTGGTATCCTGCAGAGTTATGGACCAAGAGATCAGGGATGCCCTGATATAGTTTTGATATTGATAACTTCCTTGGGGTAAGGTTTGCACACGGTTTTTGGCCGTAGCCTGTGGTAGGCAAAGATGTGATACGTCGAATAAATCTAGTCGTAGCCTGTGGTAGGCAAAGATATGATATCTCCAATAATTCTGGTCGTAGCCTGTGGTTGGCAGAAGATCTAGGATTCGCTTTGTTATATTACTTTAAGGGATTTGGCATCCCGTCCGCATAATAAAATATGAATTGATTTTGGATGAGGAAAGTCCACTGGCTTCTATTTGTTGAGGAAAACTATTTTATACTTCTGGGAAGGGTCACTAGTTTGTGAAATGATTTGACTTGTTCACTTATCCCCCTAAATGAATTGAAATGAAGTTTAATAAGTTTTGACAGTTATGGGTATACATTATTGAGCCCTCCTCATGTTTTTAAATGTTTTGTTTTCAAGTGCTGATCTCTCTGTTGGGAACGAGAATTAGAAGTGAGGATGACGTGTTTAGTAGTTGTTGTTTATGTTATGTTTCAATCGAAAAAACTCGGAGTTAGTAAATTTGAGTTGTTTGAATTCAGGCTTTGAGGTTGTTAGTATTGTCTTAATTTTAAGAACAATTGTTAGTTTTTCCTTGTTGCCTTGGATTCCTTTGGGGATACGATAGTAACAGCCATTTAAAATGAGACTTTCTCTGTTAATCTTAGTCAACGTTAGACTTTGACAGTTAAATTTATAATTGAATTTCCAGTGCGTTACCTGTTAAGATTGATATTGAAGCTATAATACTCTTTAAAATGGTCATCTTACCTATCAATTCCTTTGTAACTGATCCTCATTTGAGCCTTTGACCTAAAGTACGTTTTGGCTACTCCCAAGGGTGATTAGAGTCTAAATAGCTCTAACATGAATAAGGGATATATACTATAGTAGTTTCAATATCATATTTTAACCTTAGTCCTAAAATTTGGCGCTAATTGGAAAAGAAATTTAAACGTGGGAAGAAAAACAAGAACATAACATGAACCCTAGGTGATTCTAGAACAAATATTTCTCTTGGGTGACAGACATGACTCAACATGTCATGAGCGCGATCCTTATCCTCCAGCTTCAAGGCTTCAGGGGGGCCAACATGAATAAGAGATGTGTACTATAGCTTCAATATCATATTTTAACCTCAGTCCTAAAGTTTGACGCCAATTGGAAAAGAAATTTAAATGTGGGAAGAAAAAGAAGAACGTGACACGAGCCCTAGGTAGAGCTGGGCAACAGGCCGGACTAGGCCGATTTCGGGCCAGTCGCAAATGGGTTGGTCCGGGCTGGGCAGTTTGTTTTGTTACAGGGCCTAAGTGGATTGGGATTTAACGGGCCAGGCCGGGTTTAGGTGACCTTTAGGGCCTTTAGTAGTGACCTTTTCCATGATACCAATTACGAAGGACCGTGAACCTTTAGGGACTTTAGTCGAGCTTAGAAGATAGACGTTTATATGTCGATAATTGCATGCCAACCTCAAGACTGAAATTTCCCCTGCAGGCTAGCTACAGTGTAGCAAAAAAAAAAAAAAAAAAGAAGAAAAATCGATCACAACTCCAAGGCTCCAATACTGATTATCCAAGTTCAACTTTTGCACACTTTTTATCCATTTAGTCATCCATTGATTCCCCCTTTCGCCTTCTTTTTGACATAAATAATTTTAAACATCATATGCCAGAAATTTGAATGATCAAATCAAAAAGAGACGATAAGTAGAAATCACAGACCAAGGAATTTCGAATTATGCAACTTGAACAACAGATTAGGAAAAAAAAGTATAACCTCAGTTGCAATCACAATCACAGAATTTTAGATATAGGACAACTTGAACCGAAAAAACTGACAAATAAACCAGTAGATTAATTTGAAGAGAAATACCTGAGTGAACAGTTGATAAAAATTTGATGATGATGATATCATGATAATGATAATAGATCAAAAAGGAAAAGGTAAGATTAAACTTAGAGCAAACTCAGTTTCCTCAAGCTAGAGAGTGAAGAAGCTACGCGAAGCTCCTCAGACTGCCAGATTTTTACGGTGCTCCAATTTTGTCCTGACGTGCGCCAATTTTTACGGTTTTGTCTGCCTAATTTGACAACTTAATTGGCCCGTTAAAAACCCGTTTTTGGTGACTCATGACCCGCGATGGACCCGCAACCGACCCACGATCAGTTCTAATTGAGTAAGCCCACAATGAACCCATCCCATTTAATAATGTAAGTGGTCTTAGCCTATTATAGTTACCCAGTCACAACAGCCCATTGGGCGCCCGCCCATTAGCCCAGCTCTAGCCCTAGATGATTCTTGAACAAATGTTCCTCTTGGGTGACAGGCATGACTCAACATATCACGAGCGCGATTCTTGTCCTCCAACTTCAAGGCTTCAGGGGGGTTAGGGGGTAACCATGTTGGTCATAGGTGTGACCCTTGGCTAGAGAGCCTGGTCACGGGCGTGACCTACAAGGTTACGGCTCACGACTCCCTTATTGTCACGTTTTCTCCCCTGCTTGTTTCACATAACAAATTCCATCTTGCTCCTTGATGAAAAAAGACCGATTCACCCTTGAGAAGCAGATGATCAAAAGCCCTCGTGGTTGGTGAACACTCTCAAGCCACTCAAAGTGGCTCGAGGCTAATCCAAAAGACGACCAAAAAGAGCTTAGGAGCCCCCGAGTCATAAGCAAATTGAACATCTGTTTAGGTGCGAGTTGATGCTACGTTCTTGGCTAGAACTATGAGAGAGGTGTGCGAACCTTGGTATACTTCATCTTCCCCTTCTTAAAAAGAATTTGCCTTCAAATCTTCATTAGGCTCATCATCCTCAAAGTAGGGAGAGAGATCACCAATGTTGAAGGTATAGGAGACCCCCCCATGTCTCCCGGGATATCAAGCTAGTAGGCATTGTCATTGATCTTCTCCATGATCCTGAACGGTCCATCGCTCCATGGCATGAGTTTGTTCTTCCTCCTTGATGCAAACCGTTTCGTCCTCAAATGGAGCCAAACTAAGTCCTCATGCTTGAAGGTGATGTCTTGTCAGTTTTAGTTGACCCGCACTTTGTAGACCTCATTGACCCTCTCAATTCAGGCCCATATTTGTTGGTAGAGCTTTTGTGTGTCGTGCCTTCTCACTAGCCTCGAAACTCACTCTAGCCTCCAAGGGTAATGGAAGGAGTTCAAGAAGAGTTGGAGGTTTACCCCATAGCAAACCTCATAATGCGAGTGACCGGTGGCTTTCGAGAGAGCTTAATTGTAGGCGAACTCGGCATGGCATAACTTGTCGTCCCAATCCAATACACTCTTACTCACTAGACCCTGGAGTAGAGTTGACAAAGTCCAATTGGTGATCTCTATTTGGCCATCGGTTTTGGGATGGTGGGACGTGCTAAATAGGAGCTTTGTGCGAGGGAGCTTCCATAGGGGTCGTCAAAAATATCTGATGAATTTGGTGTACTTGTCCGAGATGATGGTGTTCAGGATCCAATGCAACCTCACAATTTCGCGAAATAAGAGATTGGTGATGTAGGTAATGACATCAGTTTTCTCACAGACAATGAAGTGTGCCATCTTTGAAAACTAGTGCACCACTACCATTTTCGCGTCCTTACCACGAGCGGCTCGGTGAATAGCTACGATGAATTCCCTGAGGTCCTCCCCTTGGCCGTTAGGAACTAGGAGTAGAGTGTAGAGCCCTTGGTGGAATTGGCGCTTTGCATGGTTGCAAAGTGACACACTTCGAGATGACATCATGCACATCGCTATCCATCCTCGGCTAATAGAAATATTCCTTGAGCATGTCAACGATCTTGTTTATGTTGGGTTTTAGGTTATCTATTTCCTAAACAGATACAAATTAATTAGCGGAATATTCATAACGATTATAAAAAATTAATCACCAAAAGGAAACAATTGCAGAGGCTTTATTAATTATACCTTTATCGCTAATCCGTCTGATGCAGAGGTTGACCTTTGAGATTCCAATGCAGAAATCCTTTACTGAAAGTCCACGCAGCACTCCGAGAACTCGATTACTTGATCGACCCGATCGAGACAGATCTCAATCTAAAGATGTATGTGCTTCGATATAGGTGGTTGTTAAAGGAAACAAGAACTGTAAACTAAGAGAGAGAGGAACTCAGAAAATCACCCTGGTATCTCTCTGAAAGTCTCAAGCAATTCCCTCGAGAAATCTCTCAAAGAGACTCCTATTTATAGGGTTCGGATGGCTTGGGGAAAAGGGTTATTAAAACCCTAATGACCGACTTACTTAACGGCGCATTTTGAGGCCCAACACGGTCCGTGTTGGTCCAATACGGTCTATGTTGGCCTCCAGAATGTCAATAAGTCAGCCCATATACACCATGGTCCGTTGCAGACCACCACAGTCCGTGGTGACACCAACACGGTCCACGGTGAGTCCAATTTGGTCCGTGTTGGGCTCATTCCTCATAGAAATCGAATCCTAATATCCTTAAGCATAATACGATATTATTTAGGTTACATACATTGTTCCAGGGCACTGACTTGTGTGACCCAGTAGGACCAAATAATATAGTTGTAATTAAACACATTCAATTACCAATTATAGAGGTCTCTAGCAAGACATATAGTTACTATATTCCTTTGGTTTAATCTCCGTGTATATCGAACATTGTCGGGACATTCCAACAATCTTCCACTTGTCCCACAAGTGTTCAATTCCTTGAATTCCCTTGTGACTTACTGTCTCAAGCTCGGATAAGGTAAGCAGAAGTCATCTTTATGTAAAACCCGAACGTTCCTCGATCTTCGATTTAGACTCTGAAAAGCAGATGATCAACTATTGTTTCAACTAAGCTCGACCAAGCATTTTCAGTCCAATCTGACCGAGTGGCCAACGAGACAACTTATCCCTAATAGGGAGGACAATGCCATCTTGTTCAAATACATATTCTCACATGATCCAACTGTAACCCAAACACCGCCTTTATAGCCTACTGTTACGAAAGACGTTTGACGCGCTCCAAAGTTACAACAGACCATGTAGTTTATGTATTGAATTTAGGATTTAGGAATTTTGAGTAGTGAGAGCTCTGATGACATTCCCAACATAAAGAGCTCTCACTTCAGGTCAGTTCAGTAGTTGTTCTCAACAACACCCATGTGATTGATTTATGATGTAATCACATCATTATGATCACGAAACTTGATCATCACCTCAATCCTATATGCCAATTGTGTTGATATTATCACTGTTTCTACGTGATAATACAATTAGGAACCAGGTCGACTGTCGACCAAGACTAGCGTTATCAAGTTCACTAATGGGGTTTCAGAAATCGGACCTCATCCAACTTTCCATTTTGAATTCGCTAACCTTTTTGGACATTTACATAATTATAAACCACAATTAATGTAAATTTTTGAATCTTATTCTTAATGATGAATCAACAAGGTTAGAATTCATGAACAATTCATGTAAACTTAACTTATTAATATTCCGAAATGTGTTCAATATCTATTGTCCATGCATGACTGTTATGCTATAACTACTACATGGGTTTAGTACACAATACTTGCAATGAACCTCGCACATATACCATCTCACTAATGACCTTTCATACAGGAAGATATTTCTGGAACTCATGTTTGGATTCATGGTGAGCTTCAGTTCCTTTGAGTGATGGCTCCTATCAACAAAGCTTCATTTCTCTCGCAAGGCTAGAAACATCACCCAGCTCTAAAACGAACTTCACAATCCAAACAGTTTCTGCCACAACTTCTAAAGTCGTTCCATGCTTGCCTTATTTGTAGAATTAAACGTATGTCATGTTAGGAACTTCTTCCAGCTCACCTCAATACCACCCAAACAGATCGTATAATTATTCTATGACCTTTCACATAATCACACTTCTCTGACATAAGTGTAGCATCAATGCAACTCTTCACACTTTGCTTTTATCAACCACTTTAGACTTAGAATACATCTTAGTTTTGCTTAGACATATATAATGTATATGATATGTTGGGCTTTGAACATCTTGTGGCATACATTAATCTCACGTCTGAAGCATGAGTTATATGTCTCATCCTTTTTAGATCTTCTGATTGTTTTGAGACAATCAAATTCCCAAAGGATATGCCATGATTTATTGAAATTAATCCATTCTCGAGGTGGGTGAACTATTCAACACCTAGTCAACTTTGATTCAAACAATCAAAATCTTTAATCAATCATTATAGATCTTGTCTCCAAGAAAATTCTTAGCCCCACCAATCCTTCACTTTGAAAATTATTCCCAAGTCAACTTCAGTAGATGCAACATGGGAATCTTCCTCTCAGTAGGTAGTATGTCAATCACATACAATATCAGAAAACACATTGCTCTCACTGAACTTCTTGTAAACACAATATTATCTTTGGCACTTCCAAGTATGTCAAACCTTTTTGATATCTTGGTCAAGAATGTCAATGATTCCAACTCCTAAAAGCTTCCTTAAGACCACAGATGGCCTCTTAAAGTTTACAAGTATTCCAACAAAAACCATTCTGTTGTTTCAAGTACACACCTTCCTTCCAAATCTAATTTTGAAGTCAGTCTTGATGTCTATCTTAATGAACCCATATTTTACCTTAAAACCCTCCTATGCCTGATGGCTCACACTTTCAGACAAATCAACCGAGTTCTAAACTTGGTTGCATACATGGAGTCCATTTTAGACCTTATGGAATCTTGATTTGCTAAAGTTTCTTTGATGTAGGTAGAGTCATTACTTTCTAAAAGTAACATCCCACGTTCATCCATAGAAAATCGATATCTTTATGGCTGACGGAGTTGTTTACTTGACCTTGCTTGGAGTAATGTTCATGGCACCTTATCCTCAACGTTTTGAGGAACTTCTACTGCCTCAACCTCGTTCTTAATTTCCCGACCAATAGGAAAACTTTGAACTAGGATCAAGTAGCGAAGCTTTAGGTGATGATTATAGTGTTTTGTGTCTCTTGAACTTCGGTAAGTTCAAAAACTCCCCCCTCTTTCTTTTAGAGAATAACATATTCGCTTAGAAGAAAGCATTTTGAGACACAAACACTATCCTCTACAACAGTTTGTAGAAGTGATACCCCTTTCTTTCAGAAAACAGTTTAGGGACTTTTCCTCTCCAAATCAAATGTTGTGTTTTCTTCTAGTGCTTCAGATAATCTTTGTTCAGTAATTAGAGCTATGATTAATTGCGTGTATCCCCAAAAGGTAACCGACAATGTTGACTCAACCATCATTGATCGCACCATATCTAATAAGGTGTAATTCCTCTTTTTAGATACGTCATTGAGTTGTCTTATTCCTAGATGAGAGAGTTATGAAACAATTCCACATTCTCTAGAATGGTTAGTGAAATATTGGCTCAAATAATCACCTCCTCAACCTAATTGAAGGATTTTGATTTTCTTGCCAACTTGGCTTTGTACTTCACTTTGAAAATCTTTGAACATTTCAAAAGATTTGGACTTGTAGCGTATTAAGTAGATATACCCATATCTACTAAAAAAAATCGTCACTGAAAGTGATGAAATAGTACAGTAAACTTTCTTCTAGCACAAGTACTCATAGGCCCACATACATCAATATGTTTGCATCCTAATAAGTCATTAGCTTGTTCACTAATCCCAATAAGAGGTGATTTTAGTCATCTTACCCATCAGGCATGCTTTACAAACATTGAACTTTTCAAAGTTTAGGTTTTCCAAAATCATGCACTATGCAATTTCTGAATGTATTTTTCTGATTAATATGACTTAAGCTTATAGTGCCAGAATTATGTTTCATTTGAGTCATTTGTTCAAACTCTTAGCTCAACCATTAGCATCCTTTCGATCTTATCTAGGTGCTCTCATTGTTCCGCCATGACTACTTCATTTTGGTAATCTTTAAACTATTTTAACATTCCAGCTTCAGATGAATCTCATAGACATGAATCACCATGTGTTATTTTATTCATCTGTGAAGATTTGAAGTAATTCATCCCTTGTACTTGTGCTTAATTGGACTACATACATCCATATGTATGACTGTTTGTTGGCACGTTTACTCTTTCTTATAAAAGGTATAGTCATGCTTTGCAAACATCATATATTTCAAAGTCTTATTATTCAAAAGTCTATCACAGTGACGCTTCGAATGCGCTCTGATTTGCATGACTTAATATATAGTTACAAGGTTCATGTTTGAACATGAGTTATTCCTTTAAACCTTTTGGTTTCGATGTGTTGGGTGTATTTATCCGAGATCCTCTCTCTCTAATTTGAGAGCTTGAAATCAAATTTCTACTTATAATGAGAACATAAATGTGTTGTACCAACTCTTCATGTGGAATTACAACTAATTGCATGTTTCTATTTTGTAGGCTGACTCTCATCCTTCAAAGCACATCTACTTTGTTGTAGATCCTGCACATTTGCATAAATGTGTTTAGACCCAATTTTGTGTCTAAATACCGCCTAAATCCTTAGGCTTTTAACTCATTTCGTGGTTTAATTTCATAGTTTTTAATGCGTTTTTGGTTATTTTGTAGATTTTGGAGTTTTTACCGAAAACGTAGCAAAACGGGCCTTTTTATAGCATTTTTGGTGATTTCCCGTGCCGAGCCGGACCAGAAGCCGAGGCGGAGTCGACCCGAGACCAAGCTTGTTAAAATCGGGATCCTAACTCGAAACTATGGGGAAGTTAGAATCAGAAATTAGCCCATGTAGGATCGTGGATCGTGTGTAAATAGTAGAATTGTATCGAGGATTTTGGACCATAAAATCGTAGGATCGTAATGCCCGGGACCACTTTCCTCACCTTTGGTGTCAATTAGGGAAGTCACACCTGCTACGACCCTGGGATCGGGCGTTACATGCTTCGTAAAGAAGGAAAAAACAAAGGGAAGGAAAGCCAAGGCGTAGCCCCCGCCACGAATGGCGTAGCGCCTGCTACGCCCAGAGCACATTTGAAGCCGAGTTGGACCGTACCCACGGTCCTGGTGACCCTAGCCACGGTGGGCGTATGCAGAGGGTTAGGATGACCGAGCAAGACCGTACCCACGGTCTTGGGAGACCGTAGCCACGGCGCCGCGAAGGAAAGAAATTGCCTGAGTGTCTTCGATGGTCGCGCCCGCGACCTCCCCCTGTTGCTGCGCGTTTTGTCGGGCCTTAAGTGTTGCGTTTTGGGGATTTTTACCCCTTGTATAAATAGCTCTTTTGCTGGGATTTTAGGGGGGATTCGATTCGGGGGGACTTTTGATAGAATTAGATAATTTCCAGCTTTGTATTAGTGACTTTTAGAGAGAGATTAGTGAGAGATTAATCTAGGGTTTTGGAGATTTGTGTTTATTATTGAAGATTTGGGTATTCAAACAATTGAAAGATTGTTGGATTATCTTTTTATTGCTTTCCTTGGTTTATCTAAAGCACTTTGATAAGTATTCTCTTCCCTTAACTCTTTTATTAATTACCTTGCTAATTACTTCGCTTGTTCTTAATTGCTTTGCTTGCTATTTCATTGTTCTTGCTTGTTTATGGTTGTTTGATGTTAGAAATCATGTTTAGGTTTGGTTTGGATGTTGTTAGTTTAGCTTTTATCATGATTAGTGGCTAGAAACCCTATGGGTTAGGAGGTAATTAAGGGTGTGAATGGGTGATTAGGTTTGGGTTAACAATATTAGTGAGTAATTAGTTGGGAAATCAATTTCCCACTCCTATCCTTCCCTCAAGTAGGATGTATTTGGGTTCGAAAGCTCCCGAATACATCCAACACTTGTGTTGGAAGGTGGGAATTGAGATAGTTAGTATTCTATTCACGAAAGCGAATAGAAGCTAACTAGGATATTCCGTTTCATTAACCCTCCGGGTCTGGCGATGAACTTTGGGGAAGTTAATCCGGACTATCCTCGGAAGAGGAATCTCGGTTGGTATTTTCTAACGGAATTGCCACTTGATTCTCCCTTCTTGTTATTCCCTTGTTGCAAAACCAAATTCCTCATCCCCGTTTGCATATCGAAAAGCCTCCGAAGCCCATTTTCCATTCCTTGACCGACCTTAGTTTTATTTGTTGCTTCGTGACCGCCTCTTTCAACCCATTGCCTTACCTTAGCAATCTCGACCCGACCATTGACCTGGTTTCTATGACCAAGGCCGCCAGCTACCTGAGAAAGAACGATAAAAACCGAGGTCTCACGAAACCACTGTTACACAAAATGGCGCCGTTGCTGGGGAGCCAGCGCCCGTAGTTTTAGTTTCATGGTTTTTGGTTATTTGAGTTTTCTTTCACGCTAGAAATCAGTTTGTGTCAATCCAAATGAATTTGATGCTTCTTCATTTCTTGTAGGAGTCTTCGCGTTCTAATGGGTGAAGCTCAAGCTGGTTCACCTCGTACCCTTCTATCATATGACGTTCCATCATTGGGTACGGGAGGCAATCCTATCACGTTACCACCATTACCACCTGACGCTGTGTTTAGGTTTAAACCGTACTTACTTGAAGTCTTCGAAAGAAACCCGTTTCATGGGGACGATGCTGCTGGAAGTCTCATTGCTCATATTGATAAATTCGAAGATCGGATTAGCTTTATACACATTCCAAGGATATCATCAGAATATTTGAAGTTGAAATTCTTTCCTCTCACTCTTGCGGGGAAAGCAAAGATATGGCTACAAACATGTCCACCTGGTTTTTATTCTTCATGGGAGGCACTCAAAGGAGATTTTCTTCACCGTTTCTTTCCGGCGGAGGAGACACACCGACTTCGAGCAGAAATTTTAAGTTTCAAGCAAGGGCCGGGAGAGAGTCTTTTCAACGCTTGGGGGAGATTTAAGAATCTTCAACGCCAGTGTTCTCATCATAATTTACCGGCTTGGATGTTACTTCAACATTTCTATCATGGGCTCCGTGGTCCTCTTAGAGAATCTATTGATAATGCGTCCGGAGGGATGTTCCTAAAGAAGATTGCGGAGGAAGCCAATATTTTCCTTCAGGAGCTATCTCAGAATGTGCCTAGTTGGGGAGGCGACCAAAATTCAGGAAATGGGGATGATTCTTTGGAGCACAACCCCACTATCAAGCTTCTAATGGCTACCGTCCTTAATTTACAAAAGAAGATGGTGAATGATGAAGTTTCCAATCAGTTGAACTTAGCCCGAGGTATGCAAGCCTTTGCATCCATTTCCGCTGCACATCTTGAGCATCAATGTGTGGAGTATCGTCAAGTAGAACATGTGAATGCCGTTTATTCCAACCAACTTTATTCCCATTCCTATGAGGATTATGATCCTGGTTATACTACATTTGCCAATCCTACATTTGATCATGTTTCGCAATTTTATGACCATCATACATATTTTCAAGAAGAGTTTTCACCTCAACCCACCCCACAACCTCAATTTTCTCAACCATCTCAAGATTCTATGATTGAAAAGTTGTTGCAACAAATTGTTGCTAATCAAGAAAGTGAGGGTGCTCGCCTTAGAGATCTTGAAACCCAAGTGACCCAAGTTGCTCAATAAGTATACTTTTCTCAACCCATTCAACCACAACCCGTCCAAGGGGAGCAAGTTGAAGCCATTACCTTAAGGAGTGGAAGAAAAATTGAAGAACCTATGGTAGTGGAGGAGAATGTGGAGGAAGAGAGACCTTTGGGAGAAAATGAGGGAGTTGAGGTGGATAGCAATGAAGAGGAGGACTTAGAAGTTGAGCAGGCTAGGATTGAAGAAAAGGAGAATGATGTTGTGGTTAATGAGGTCGAGGATGAAGAAAAAGAGAAGTTGGAAGAGAGGGTAGAGATTGAGAAAAGACGAGAGAAAGGAAAGGAAGTCTTGAGGGAGGATATTCATGTAAACCCATTGGAGAAACCCGTTTCATATAGACCTCCAGTTCCTTTTCACAGAAGATTAGTTCAATAAAAGAATGATGATGAATTCTACAAGTTTATTTTGATGATGAAGAAGCTCCAAGTTAATATACCATTTCTAGATGCCATGTCGGAGGTCCCTTCATTTAAGAAACATCTCAAGGACCTTTTGACAAACAAGAGAAGAATCAAGGAGTCGTCAACCGTTCATCTCACGGTTAGTTGCAACGCTATTATGGGAAGCAAGTGCCCCGAGAAACTAGCCGATCCCGGTAGTTTCTCTATTCCATGCTTAATTGGTGATATGAAGATTGATAATGCATTATGTGACTTGGGGGCAAGTGTGAGTGTCATGCCACACTCTATATGTAAGAAGTTGAACCTTGATGACTTGACCCCGACAACTATTAATTTGCAACTTGCGGACCGAAGTGTTAGGAGGCCCTTGGGAATATTAGAAGACATCCCGGTTCAAGTGGGAAGTTTCCTTATCCCTTGTGACTTCGTTATTTTGGAGATGGATGAAGATTGGAGAAATCCTATAATTCTTGGTCGACCCTTTTTGGCTACTGCAGGAGCTACCATAGATGTGAAAAGAGGCCATTTGTCTCTTCATGTGGGTAGAGATCGTATTGGTTTTGACATTGACCCTTCAAGAATGAAATCCCACAAAGAATCTCATTTCAAGGCCAATGCGGTGGTAGGCATCTTGGATGAACCCCAAAAGGAGTCTTATTTTCTTGAAGTGGAACCGGATGATTGGGGTGGAGAAAGTCATTCTAAATCTATTCATTTTGGGCTTTATGGAGATAGTCTCACCTTCCGTGGTGATTTCCTCAATACTATGCCTTTGAGGAGAGAGATTGCCTTGGGAGAAACATATATTGAGAATATGAAAGTGAGAGAGATGGCTTACCGAGGCCCGAGACCCGGCACATCATCAAATATCAAGCCGGGGCTATCTTCCCTTTCTATCCGACCTATCAAGCCTTCAAGGAAACATGCTCAATTCTTGCGCAAGAAGAGGAAGCGATGGAAAAGGAGGAAGAAATTTTGGTGGAGTAAGTTTAGGAGGCCATTGCCCTTAATTCCTTCGGAGTTGCCTAGACCACCGGAGGATCATTCCACTTTATTCATGAGTTCTATTGATGCCCGGGAGGAGAAGGAAGAAGAGTTGGTGGAAAAAGCTTACCATGCTCCTTTCTTGCACACCTCGCCTTTCGAGAATCAAGTATGTAATTAGGTCAAGCTCGGGAACTTAAACAAGCGCTCTATGGGAGACACCCCATAATTTTTGAGTTTCTTATTTCAAATTTTTAGTTTTTTGCATTTTTCTAATTTTATTCCTTTTTCTTCTTTCTAATTTTTCTTTTTAGTTTTTTTAGGTTTTTCCATTTTTTTTCTAGTCTTTTTAGTTTTTCTTTATTTCTTTCTTTTGTAACTCGAGCTATTAGTTTTAGGTTCAAAAGGAAAAAGTTTGAGAAAAAAAGGAGAGAAAATGATGTGAAAAATAGAAAAAAAAAGAGTTGGAGTTGAAAAATATATAAAAAAAATTGAAATTGGGAGTGAAGGAAGAATGTGTTAGTGAATGAAGTTTTGAAAATATATGAGTGTTGAAGGAGAGTTTGAGAGTTGGAAAATTTTGGATTAAATGTGAGGGAGTATGAAAAAATGAGTGTGAAGTATGATAATCTTTAGGAGTTGGATTTTGATTGAAAGTTGGAGTTGGCAGCATGCCATAGCAGGCGCTACCCTCAGTGTAGCACCCACTACACCGCACAGCAGCAGCAGCGCAGCGCCAGGAGACGATTGTGGCTACGGTGCAGAAAATCGTGCCTGCGGTGCCACGCCCAGCCAAAGAACTCCGATGCTCGGCGATGTCGCGCCGCCAGCGATGTCGGTCGCGCCGCGACTGACATCGGCGACTTAATCCAACCCTAAATTCCCGATTTCTTTCTCGTTGTTCTCATTTCTTTCCTTACTCCTTCGACACCCTCTCTCTCTAACATCCCTAAACCTGCGAAAAACTCTCACTCACACTCACTTCAATCCCTCTCATTCATCAATTCGTCCCTCTCTTTCTCTCCATTTTCGATTCTAAACCCTAAATTCTTCTAATCTGCTACGAAAGTTTGCTGCCACGGTTTCGATTTCTGCCCAGATTCAGTCTAAGGCGTGCGACATTGTTCAAATACGAACCCTACACAGCTAAGTGAGGTACCTCTTGTATCAATTGTGCGAATTTCTTTCCTTTCTCACCTGATTTTGTTCATTTGTCATGCTTTGCTGAGTTGGGGTAGGATTTTGCCAATTTTTACACACGATTCTGCCTTGCTATTTGCTGAGATTCGGTGTGTTGAATTCGAATGTTGGTTCTTGTTTAGTGTTTGTGTGATTAGTTGTTGTTTTTCATCCGTTGAAAGCACACACACACTCCAGTTACACTATAAGTTCTTGTCAATACACACCCACGCAGTGAAGTGTTTTTGGTGTGCTGTTTTGGTATTCTTTGTGTCCATGTTATGTTAATTCACTAGTGTTTAGTGCGATTAATTGTCGCAATTCATTTGTCAAAGCACAAGCATGCTAGTGCACTAAGAGTTTGGTTGATTTTCACACACACTTGCATTATGAGCTGAGTTAGTAAGTTGTCTCTGTGCCATTTGTGCATTCTGTTTTTGTTGGCTGTGTGTTTGGTTCATTTTGACAAGCAAAAATTGTTCCTCCGTGGTGAATACACGTTCAAGTGCCCCGATCTGAGGTAATCTCTTGTGAATTTTTGTGCATAAGCTTTTCAAACTCACGTGGTTGTTGCTTGTGTCGATTGTTTTTGGTTTACCTTTGACTTTAGGCACCGTTATTATTGCTAAAGTTCTTGCCAAGTCTTGCTTTTGGCTCATCATGAGTGGAAGAAGCAAACGTTCACGAGTCGAGGAAGCTCCTTCATTGCAACTGGGGCCATCCTCATTCACAAAGGATCGTTACAAAGCGCAAATGGCCACACTAATTCGGTGTGAACCAGATGCGGATGTGACTTTCCGGGATGAAGAGCATAAACGACGGTATGAAACGCTACAAGCACGGAAGATATGTGCACCGGATATTTATGATGCGGCGACGATCGAAGCCATCCATTGCAAGCCAAGCTTCGATTATCTCATTGGTCTTCTTGGTTGGGGGGTATTCATCTTGATTGACGAATCGATCGTGGAACAACCCATCCTCGAATTTTTAAGCTCCTTGAAGGTTCACAATGATGGCGAGAAGAATGTGCATTTTGAATACCGGGTCGCCAACAAAGACAAGACATGCACCTTGAAGCGTTTTTCCCAACAGTTGGGGTTGTCCAAGGATGGGAGACTTTATGAGCGATGCGCGAATTTTGATGAGCAGAAGGCAACGGTGGACTTAACCTGTTGGAGGAGGATGAATCTTGGCATGAGAGGTGAATATCCACGATATCATTGCCCCCGCAACTTTAAGGGGCGTGATTTTGCAATCCAGTTGTTCGACTCTTCCACAGAATCGTGACCAGTTCAGTGTTTGGGAGAGATGACGGACGCCCCAAGGTTCAGAAGGATGATCTTTTTGTGATCTACAATGCCATAAGGAGTAAATGGGTCAACACCGGATCTTGTATTCTACACTGTCTTCGGGAGATTAGCATGGAACCCCGACCCACTACTATCGGGATGGGGCACATCATTTGCCACTTCCTAGTTCAGGACGGTTTTGGGAAATATTTGAAGAAGTGGACTCCACGCTATTTTCCGGATCCTATCGACAAGGTGCGGTTGCAGAAAATAAACACCCTCGCGAAGCACCCAACTACCACGATCTATTGCCATGGACACGACAATAACACGCAGATTCTTTTAGATCTGGACCATGCCGAGCAGTGGTTGGATATCACTAAGAAACACAACTGGTCTTGTGGTCAGGTTTCTAGTGACCGCAAGGTTGGTAGTCCGGATGCGTCCAATGGTGAGGAAAAAGAGGAGGACATTGAGGAAGAAGGAGAAGAAAAGAAAATGAGGAGGAAGAAGAGGAGTATGCCGGCCATGGTGAAACTAGTGGAAGTCAGAGTCACCCATGGGAAGCTTAATTTGAGCATCTCAACTCTCAACTCTCAATTTGAACAATTGAGAGTTGACCTTCTAGAGCAACAAACGATACTCCAGCGTCAAAACAACTTGTTGGAGACCCAACAAGATCTGATACGTGCCCAACAGTCTACACTTTAGAGGCACGAGGGGTATTTTCAACAACAAAACTAGTATTGGCGTGACTGGGGGTATTATCACTATTCCATTGCGAACCATCCCCCGACACCACCGGAGTACATCAACAGCTATTATCCCACCTACTTTCCGTATCACCCATATCCTCCCCCGGGAGGATCCGAGCAATAATTTGTAAGTGTCCCCACTCCCACTTTACTCTTTTCATTGGTTTTATTTACACTATTCGTGTCAGATAAGTGTGGAGGGGTGCTTTACTGGGGAAGTTGGGGGTAGTGTGCTAGTTAGTTGGTTTTGTTGAGTTCGTTGTCCCCATGGTTTGAGTTATTTCGCATTCATTGCTTCGTCATTGGTTAGGCCAGTCACTAGAGTTGTTTCACCCTCAATTCTCGCCTCAAACTAGTGAGATTCGGGGTTGAGGTTAGTTAGTGTCAATGTACATATGGTGAATAGTTTGTCTTTTCTTTAGTTTTTAGTCTTTAGTGTCTTCTTTATTTTTCTGTTTTTGTTCTTTTTCCTTTATGTATGCAACATTCACACTTACTATGTTTTTCTTGTTTAATCCTAACCAAAGTGAGATGTTTTCCCTAGATCGCGGATTGGTTCGTTAATAAATTGAAGACCTCGAGGTAACCTCTTTCCGCACTCTTTGTTGTGTATATATTAATCCATGCTGCATGCTTGATTTTTCTTTTGGGTGGTGAACCCCTTTGAGTGTTTGTGTTGAGATATATTGCTGTTGGAGCCGTGTGGGCTCGGGTCGCCACCATTTTTACTTGCTAGTTGTTTTTGCTTGTTTGTTTTTGTAGGTTCTCTTCCCTTTTCATGAGACACCTTCCCACAATGAGGACATTGTGGCATTTTAAGTGGGGGGGGGGGGAGATATTCTGTTTCAAGGGTAGATCACCTAGATGTTTTGGTTTTTGTTTTCTTAGTTTTTGCCTGTTTTTGCCTAAAATTTGAAAAATTTTTGTGTGAAAAAGGAGAAAAAAGGGAGTGAAAGCCTTAAAAGTTTTCTTTCAGTTTTGTTTTCGCTTTGTTTTGCTTTGTTTCTTGGATCTTGTTGTCGAAATTGAGAAGTCGTTCTTAACCTTCTTTAAAAGTAACCGGTCTGAGCATTTTCGTCCATGTCTCAGGTTCTAGTCAGGACTTACCCTAAATAGACTCCCTTCATTGAATGTCTAGTGTGACCCCCGATTCCTTTCACGTTTTGATTGGAACCGGGAGATTCTAGGGGTTTGTGTCCGAGCTTGTTTTGTTTTCCTGTTTAGCAAAAGCAAAAAGCGAAAAGTTCAAAAAGAAAGATAAAGAAGTTATAAGGTACAATAACCGGATTAAGTGGAGCGTGTCGCTGAATGACATTAACCACCTTACACATAGCCAACCTACATGGGCCCGGTATCAGTGTTACGGCACGGATACCCCTTAACCCTCCTCCTATATCGCTTTGCGATGGAGAGGCGAATGGAAAAGACCGTGTTGGGAGGGTAAACCCCATATATGGGCCGTCCAATTCCCGAAAGTAAGGCTAATACCGACCTTTAAAAAGAAAAAAAGAAAGAGAAAAAGAAAAAGCAATTTCGTTGGTAAAACCAACCCAAAAAGAAAAGAAAGTTTTTGCTTCTAAAAGAGTGGGGCCTCTATTTGCATCACCTATGACCCTCACCAAGCCAAGGGCGACCAAATGCGAGGAAGGGAAACGCTTCTCTTGGTTGTTTCGTTGTTTTTTTTTTTAGTTCGGACACGAGTCTTTAGAGTCTTTTGGTTTCGGTCAGAACCCATTTGCACATTTTGCACATGGGGTTTTGCTTGGCATAAGGTGAAGGGAGTTGAAAATCTTCAAGATTGACTTTTATTTGAGACAGGTGTTTGTGAGAAGCTCCTAACGGTTGCTTTTGGAGGCTTAATAACGTTTTCTTAGTTTAGGTTGCGAGATCCTTTGAATCAAAGCTTTTGTTTCTCTTTTCTTTTGTTTTCTTCGGTTTTGTTTTCACTTTCCCTCTCTCCTTTTTCTTTGGCTTTTGTGGGCACAGCCGCTACAAACCCTCACGAGTCCATCTCGTCCAGCCGGGCTGCCAGGGGGTTCAAAGTGGGTTTAATAAGCGTAGTGAGTATCATATACATACTGGCCTAGAAATGAAATCACATCTCAAGTCCTTATATTTATTCACGCTCCCAGTGTCATACATGATCTGGTTGTTAACCGGTTGCTGTCATTGGTTGGGTATGTACAACTGTTTGTCCTTACCTTTCCTTTGACTTCTTGTCTTTGATAGATTTCTTAAATCTTATTTTCCCTTTTACTAAAAGTCTATCTTTGGTCGCCAACCTTTTGGCTAAAGGAGGATATTAGGTTTCTTATGTTTTAAAATAGTCAAATTATTTCAAAACATGAGCGCCATCAATTGGCCCTTATCCAGCTCAATCAAGACAATCTAGTTATTGGTTTCATATTTATTAACTCAAACTAGTTCGATGAACTTGATTTTGAGTTGGTAATATTGAAATCCTTCCTCTAATCTTCAAACATTTTGAAGTTAAAGTCGCATGAATACTATGACATTACATGTATCCATTTGGCTTGATTGACCTCTTAATATTGATGTCTAGCTCAATGTTATATCAAAGACATGTTCCTTTTATTCGCCCCCAAGACAATCTTGCGACGGTGATGCCAATTAAGGAATTGATGTAATTTTTTTTCTATTTCTTAAAGAGAAAACAATATTTTATTAGTGATGGATGTTTGAGTAAAAATACATAAATAATTCTACGAGACAAAATTGGTTCATTTTAGTATTATTCATCAAAAGAAATTAAACTAATTTTCATCTCGAATCAAAACACTTTACCAACTCTCACTTAGTGTTTTAATTAACCAAGACCCATAAGACTCATAGGTTCAAGTGGACTTTGGCCCAACAAAACTCGAGCCCATGTTACCTTTGGTGGATTATCTTATGATCGATCATTTAAAATGACTCTTGGCAAGAAATATGTATCGAATACAATATTTCTGTTCCTCTGCTCTTGGCCCAAAACTATTTTTGATAGCCAATTTTGAATTGACCTAACTCCCACCCTACTTATTAATGACGAACAAATAATTCGCTTTGGCTTTCTTTATTTTTCCGTCTAAGTGGTGTTTCGATATGTTGAGTAATAATTTAATTTTGATAGTAGGTTTTATTATCCTAAGCATGCAATTCTAGGTGAACTCTTTCGAAAAGCATAAAAGGAATAATAAAACAACATGCTATAACAAATTAAAGCATAAAATAAAACCCCTAGTATGGCCACATAGACTTAATCAAACTAATCAAACTAAGCCTCGATAGTTTTCAAGAATTTCTTCTTGGATTTTACAACTTCCTCGGATACGGCTCTCACTCGGATCAACACCTCCATTGATGTTGGCCTCCCACTCGACTTGATGTCACCAATTACAACAACTTACAAAGTGGACCTCACCATTCAGGCCTTACATTATTTAAAATAATTCAAAGACGGCACGCAGGTCGTATTACACCCAACCTGGTACGCAGAACGATAAAAACCAACTATCTATGGTCATACTAGAAGCACATGCAAACAGGTAATATTGCAATAGTTATATCAAATATAACAAAAGCTTTAAATAACAACTTATAAAGGCATATATAATTGCAATATAACACTATAAGGAAACAAATACTAAAGAAAGTTTCCTAAACAGTTTGCATGATATACAAAATAAACAAAACTCAAAAGTTTATCTTAGTTACCTAAACAGATTTAGGATTTTATACATTTACACACAAGTTACTCAATTTTCCTAAAATCAAGAGATCTAAAAGATACCGTATCTTTTAAAAATATTGCAAGTTTCCTAAACTTTACAAACTCTTATAAGATTTTATACATAACAACTTATTTAGTAATAATAGGATTCGATAATTAATTTCAAAAATTAATTTTAAACCCTAAAAGCACGAATTTCACCAACACTGTTGGCAACAAGGTCCGTGTTTACTCAACACGATCCATGTTGCTTCCCTGTATCGGTTATTTCGTGCGTGAAAAACATAAATAAAATATCAAAACTTAGCAACAATAAAATTGTCATATCATAGTGTTATCCAATAACCTACTATGAAATTTTCCAGAATTTTATCAATTTTTATAAACTTGAAATTTTTTTAGTGAATTAGACAATTAATTTGCCGTTTAACAGGGAAATAAAATAGAGTAGTCTGATAAGTTCCAAATCAAATTTTACAATTTTTCCATACAATAGAGTCATCTAATAAGCTACTGTAAAATTTTCAGATTTTTATGAAATTTCAAATATTCGAAACAAAATAAGAAGAATAAACGATTTTGTTCCGCTGTGAATCTGAAAATTAAAGGAAAATTAGTTAACAATTTTGAAAATTCACGAACAATTTATGCCTAACAGTATATTTACCCAGTAACCTACTGTAATGTTTTCAAAAACTTTACAAATTTCAATAAATTTATAAAATTTAGAGAAGTAACCGAATTTATTTCTCTTCAGAACTAAAGTTTTTAAAGGGAAATTATTTAATGAATCCAAAAATTCACAAAAAACTTTCCCCTACAAAAATGTTCAAATAGTGACATACTGTAAAAAATTCAGAAGTTTTAAAAATTTCTATAAATTTATAAAATTCAGAGAAGTAAACGATTTTCATTTCACTGTAGATCAGAAAACTCAATTAAAAATCCATTTTAATGGGGAAAAATATACAAAAATTATGAAAAATCAAGAAGAATAAACTTATACAATTAAACAAGCATGAAGTGACTAATTTTGAAGGCAATAAGAAATAACAATAATAAAGTATGAAACTTTTCAATAAAATTTCCAGATTTATTATTTTGAACAACAAAGTTTAAAACTTTCATAAAGTTTCAATTTTTATACATTAAATCTACTCTAGCACATTCATAAAATAATTCAACTATTGACTAAATTATTTATGAATTAAGGTACAATACATTAGCATGCAATTGGTGGCTCTAATACCACCATACAACTGTTGGGTTTTGAGTTATCTATTCCTAAACAGATACAGATTAATTGGCGGAATACTCATAACGATTATAAAAGAATTAATCACCAAAAGGAAACAATTGTAGATGCTTTAGTAATTATACCTTTTTCTCTAATCCGGCTAATGTAGAGGTTGACCTTTGAGATTCCAATGCAGAAATCCTCTACTGAAAGTCCACGCATCACTCCGGCATCTCGAATGCTAGATCGACTTGATCGAGACAGATCTCAATCTAAAGATGTATGTGTTTCGGTATAGGTGATTGTTTCAGGAAACAAGAACTCTAAATTGAGAGAAAGAGGAACTAAGGAAATCACCCTGGTATCTCTCTGAAAGTCTCAAGTAGTTCCCTCGAGAAACCTCACAGAGAGACTCCTATTTATAGGGTTCAGATGGCTTGGGGAAAAGGGTTACTAAAACCCTAATGGGCGACTTACTTAACGGCGCATTCTGAGTCCCACCACGGTCCGTGTTGGCCTTCAAAATGTCAATAAGTCAGCCCATATACACCACGGTCCGTGGCAGACCACCACGATCCGTGGTGACACCAACAAGGACCGTGTTAGATCACCACGGTCCATGGTGAGTCTAATCTGGTCTGTGTTGGGCTGATTCCTCATGGAAATCGACTCCCAATATCCTTAAGCATAATACGATATTATTTAGGTTACATACATTGTTCCAAGTCCTGCTTGTGTGACCAAATAGGACCAAATAATATAGTTGTAATTAAACACATTCAATTACCAATTACAGAGGTTTCTAGCAAGACATATAATTACTATATTATTTTGGTTTAATCTCCGTGTATATCGAACATTGTCGGGACATTCCAAACAGTTTATACCGAAATGACTAGCGAGATCTCCTTCGTGAACCTCCTTCACAAGCCACTTCCTCATCGGGCACTTAGGAACACACAATTTATTCTCCGTGAAAAGGAACCCATCTTGAAGAACTAATGGACCATTGTCGCCTCCGAGGTGAGGTTTAAAATCCTCATCCTCCTTATAGAACTCCTACATATGGTCAAAGCCAATAACCCGAGCTTCCATGACCGAGACTAGTGCATGTCGCCGTATGAGGGCATCGTCCACTACCTTGATGCTCCCCCTTATTGTGTTTGGAAACAAAATCGAAGCTCTGGAGATATTCCACGTATTTGGCACGCCGAGTATTGAGCTTATGTTGACCATTTAAGTACTTAAGCGCATCATCATCAGAGAGGAGGATGAATTGGTTAGGCCTCAAATAGTGGCACCAATGGTTGAGGGCACGGACAAGGACGTAAAACTCCTTGTCGTAGGTGGAGTAGTTATTCCTCAATCCAGTGAGCTTCACGCTGAAGTAGGCCATCGGGTATTGATTTTACATGAGGACGACCACAATACCCACGTCGTTCACATCTCTGTCAACCTCAGAAACGTGCGAGAAGTTCGGGAGTGCAAGCACTGGATCTTCAAAAAGCTTGGCCTAAAGCTTCTCAAATGGCTCATGCGCCGACTTATTAGTTAACTCAAAGGTATCCGTCTTCAAGCATTCGGAGGAATAAGCTTCAAGGGTGTTGAAACCTTTGATGAACTGACGGTAGAAAGAAGCGAGGTCATGAAAGCTTCTCACCTCTGTAAGGGTGAAGGGAATGAGCCATGATCGAATCGCATCAACCTTCGAGGGATCCATCGAGATCCCTAGGTCATACACAATGTAATAAAGAAAGGCAACTTGAGGTGTGCAGAAGTCACACTTCTCAATCTTACCCAATAACTTCTACTAGCGAAGAATTTTGAAGACAAACTCCAAGTGGGAGAGATGATTTCCCTCACACTTAGAGTAGACAAAGATGTCATTGAAGTACACAACCATGAACTTGATGATGTATGTCCTGAAGACCTCATTCAAAAGGCGCGTGAAGGTTCTTGGGGCATTGGAGAGGGTGAAAGGCATAACGAGCCACTCGTACAACCCACACTTGGTCTTGATGGTCGTCTTCCACTCTTTGCCTTCCCGCATCATAATTTGCCGATACCCACTCCATAGGTCGATTTTGGAGAAAATGCGAGAGCCATACAACTCATCAAGCATATCGTCGAGCCTTTGTAGTTATGACTATGACACAAGAAGGCATAACGGACCGATTACGCTCTGACTCTTCTTGCACCGATTGCTCAAGTTTCCTTAATTGTTCAAGGTTGCTTGACTTTTATCCCAAAAATGTCATTAATTGGTCCAAGTTGACAATGATATCTTCTCCTTCGACTATGGTTGAACGGGCTACACCACTTGGTAATATTTCCTTAAGGACATATGTACCCTTCTAACTAGGTGTGAATATTTCTCTTGGGTCATGGATGGACGCTCTCATTTCCCTTAACACTAGATCGCCCTCTTTTACCTCGCGATGTCTTACCCTTTTGTTGAAGGAGCGGGACAAACGACTATGATAGAGTTGTACATTTTGTATTGCTCTTAGTCACCGTTCGTTGATCACTATCAGTTCTTCATATCGGGCTTTGGCCAAATCGGGTTCTGATAAAGTTTTCTAAACAGTTTGCATGATATACACAATAAACAAAATACAAAATTTATCTTAGTTACCTAAACAGATTTAGAATTTTATACGTTTACACACAAGTTACGCAATATTCTTAAAATCAAGAGATTTAAAAGATACTATATCTTTTAAAGATATTGCAAGTTTCCTAAATTTTACAAACTCTTATAAGATTTTATGCATAACAACTGATTTAGTAATAATAGGATTCGATAATTAATTTCAAAAATTAATTTTAAACCTTAAAAGCACAAATTTCACAAACACTGCTGGCAACACGGTCCGTGTTTAATCAACACGTTCCATGTTGCTTCCCAGTGTCGGTTATTTCGTGCGTGAAAAACATAAATAAAATATCAAAACTTACCAAAAGTAAACTTGTCATAACATAGTGTTATCCAATAACCTGCTATGAAAATTTCCATAAATTTAACAATTTTTTTAAACTTGAAAAAATTTTAGTGAATTAAACAATTTTCCCATACAGTAGAGTCATCTAATAAGCTACTGTAAAATTTACTGATTTTTATGAAATTTCAAAAATTCGTAACAAAATCAGAAGAATAAACGATTTTATTCCGTTGTGAATCTAAAAATTAAAGTAAAATTTGTTCACAATTTTGAAAATTCACGAACAATTTATCCCTAATAGTACGTTTACCCAGTAACCTACTGTAATTTTTCAAAAAATTTACAAATTTTAATAAATTGAAAAAATTGAGAGAAGTAACCAAATTTATTTCTCTTCAAATCTAAATATTTTAAAGGAAAATTATTAAATGAATCCAAAAATTCACGAAAATCTTTCCCCTACAAATATGTGCAAATAGTGACATACCGTAAAAATTTCAGAAGTTTTAAAAGTTTCTATAAATTTATAAAATTCCGAGAAGTAAACGATTTTCATTTCCCTTTAGATCTGAAAACTCAATTAAAAATCCATTTTAATTGGGAAAAATCTACAAAAATGATGTAAAGTCAAGAACACTTCCAGACACCTCCAGTAAAATGTTTGGAATTTTTCGAATTCGTTTGATATTTTATTTCGATTTTTCATTAAATTTACTGTAAATAAACTAAATCAGAAAATAATTCTACAAAATATTATTTTGCCAATTAAACTTATTTCATGTATTGCCTAAAGTTTAATAACATTAAACAACATCGTTTCTAAGACAATCTAAAATAAACCAAGTTCGTGCTAAATTTAACAATTAAACAAGGATGAATTGACTAATTTTGAAAGCAATAAGAAATAACAATAATAAAGTACGAAACTCTCAGTGAGACTCCTATTTATAGGGTTCGGATGGCTTGGGGAAAAGGGTTACTAAAACTCTAATTGGCGACTTATTTAACGGCGCATTCAGAGTCCCAACACGGTCTGTGCTGGCCTCTAGACTGTCAATAAGTCAGCCCATATACACCACGGTCCGTTGCAGACCACCACGATCCATGGTGAAACCAACACGGACCATGTTGGATCACAACGGTCCATGGTGAGTCTAATCTGGTCTGTGTTGGGTTGATTCCACATAGAAATCGACTCCCAATATCCTTAAGCATAATACGATATTATTTAGGTTACATACATTGTTCCAAGGCACAGACTTGTGTGACCCAGTAGGACCAAATAATATAGTTGTAATTAAACACATTCAATTACCAATTACAGAGGTTTCTAGCACGACATATAGTTACTATATTACTTAGGTTTAATGTCCGTGTATATCGAACATTATCAGGATATTCCCAACAATTTATACCGAAATGACTAGCGAGATCTCCCTCGTGAACCTCCTTCACAAGCAACTTTCTCAATGGGCACTTAGGAACACACAATTTACTCTCCTTGAAAAGGAACCCATCTTGAAGAACAAATGGATCATTGTCGCCTCCAAGATGAGGTTTAAAATCCTCATCCTCCTTATAGAACTCCTACATATGTTCGAAGCCAAGAACCTGTGCTTCAATGACAGAGATTAGAGCATGTCGTCTTAAGAGGGCATCGTCCACTACCTTGATGCTCCCTCATCTTGTGTTTGGAAACAAAATCGAAGCTCTGGAGATATTCAACTTATTTGGCAAGTTGGGTATTGAGCTATGTTGACCATTTAAGTACTTGAGCGCATCATCATCAGAGTGAAAGGAGTAATTGGTTGGGCCTCAAATAGTGGCACCAATGGTCGAGGGAACGGACAAGGACGTAAAACTCCTTGTCGTAGGTGGAGTAGTTATTCCTCAATCCATTGAGCTTCACGCTGAAGTAGGCCATCGGGCATTGATTTTACATAACGACGACCACAATACCCACGTCGTTCACATCACCGTCAACCTCAAAAACTTGTGAGAAGTCCGGGAGTGCAAGCACCGGAGCTTCATAAAGCTAGGCCTTAAGCTTCTCAAATGACTCGTGCACCGAATTTTTAGTTCACTCAAAGGTAACCGTCTTCAAGCATTCGGTGGTAGAAGCTGTGAGGGTGCTGAGACCTTTGATGAACCGGAGTAGAAAGAAACGAGGTCACGGAAGCTTCTCACCTCTGTAAGGTGAAGGGAATGAGCCATGATCGAATAGCATCAACCTTCGAGGGATACATCTAGATCCCTAGGTCCTACACAATGTAATAAAGAAAGGTAACTTGAGGTGTGCAGAAGTTACACTTCTCAATCTTACCCAATAACTTCTACTGGCGATGAATTTTGAAGACATACTCCAAGTGTGAGAGATGATTTCCCTCACATTTAGAGTAGACGAAGATGTCATTGAAGTACACAACCATGAACTTGATGATGTACGACCGGAAGACCTCATTCAAATGGCGCATGAAGGTTCTTGGGGCATTGGAGAGGCTGAAAGGCATAACGAGCCACTCGCACAACCAACACTTGGTCTTGATGGTCGTTTTCCACTCTTTGCCTTCCCGCATCATAATTTGCTGATACCTACTCCAGAGGTCGATTTTGGAGAAAATGCGAGAGCCATGCAACTCATCAAGTATATCGTCGAGCCTTTGTAGTTATGACTATCACACAAGAAGGCATAACCGACCGATTACGCTGTGACTCTTCTTGCACCGATTGCTCAAGTTTCCATAATTGTTCAAGGTTGCTTGACGTTTATCCCTAAAATGTCATTATTTGGTCCAAGTTGACAATGATATCTTCTCCTTCGACTATGGTTGGCTCGGCTACACCACTTGGTAATATTTCCTTAAGGACATATGTACCCTTCCAACTAGGTGTGAATTTTTCTCTTGGGTCATGGATGGACGCTCTCATTTCCCTTAACATTAGATCGCCTTCTTTTACCTCGCGATGTCTTACCCTAAACTTTACAAACTCTTATAAGATTTTATGCATAACAACTGATTTAGTAATAATAGAATTCGATAATTAATTTCAAAAATTAATTTTAAATCCTAAAGGTACGAATTTCACAAACACTGTTGGCAACACGGTCCGTGTTTAGTCAACACGGTCCATGTTTCTTCCCAGTGTCGGTTATTTCGTGCGGGAAAAACATAAATAAAATATCAAAACTTAGCAAAAATAAAATTTTCATATCATAGTGTTATCCAATAACCTACTATGAAAATTTCAAAAATTTTATCAATTTTTATAAACTTGAAAAATTTTAGTGAATTAAACAATTTTAATTGGCCGTTTAACAGGAAAATAAAATAGAGCAGTCTGCTAAGTTCAAAATCAAAATTTAAAATTTTCCCATACAGTAGAGTCATCTAATAAACTACTGTAAAATTTACTGATTTTTATGAAATTTCAAAAATACGAAATAAAATCAGAAGAATAAACGATTTTAATCCGTTGTTAATATGAAAATTAAAGGAAAATTAGTTAACAATTTCAAAAATTCACGAAACATTTATCACTAACAGCATGTTTACCAAGTAACCTACTGTAAATTTTTCAAAAATTTTTCAAATTTCAACAAATTAATAAAATTCAGAGAAGTAACCGAATTTATTTCTCTTCAGATCTAAAAATTTTAAAGAAAAATTATTTAATGAATCCAAAAATTCACGAAAACCTTTACCCTACAAATATGCGAACATAGTGACATACTGTAAAAATCTCAGAAGTTTTAAAAATTTATATAAATTCATAAAATTCAGAGATGTAATCGATTTTCATTTCTCTTTAGATCTGAAAACTCAATTAAAATTCCATTTTAATTGGGAAAAATCTTCTAAAATTATGAAAAGTCAAGAAGACGTCCAGACACCTCCAGTAAAATTTTTCGAATTTTTTGAATTCGTTTGATATTTTATTTCGATTTTTCAATAAATTTACTGTAAGTAAACTAAATCAGAAAATATTTTTACAAAATCCTATTTTGTGAATTAAACTTATTTCATGTATTGCCTACTGTTTAATTACGTTAAACAAGATCATTTCTAAGACATTCTAAAAAAAACCAAGTTCGTGCTAAATTTAACAATTAAACAAGAATGAATTGACTCATTTTGAAGGCAATAAGAAATAACAATAAAAAAGTATGAAACTTTTCATTAAAATTTCCAGATTTATTATTTTGAACAACAAAGTTTAAAACTTTAATAAAGTTTCAATTTTTATGCATTAAATCTACTCTAGGACATTCATAAAATAATTCAACTATTGACTAAATTATTTATGAATTAAGGTACAATACATTAGCATGCAATTGGTGGCTCTGATACCACCATACCACTGTTGGGTTTTAGGTTATCTATTTCCTAAACAGATACAAATTAATTGGTGGAATACTCATAACAATTATAAAACAATTAATCACTTAAAGGAAACAATTGTAGAGGCTTTAGTAATTATACCTTTATCGCTAATCCGACTGATGCAGAGGTTGACCTTTGAGATTCCAATGCATAAATCCTCTACTCAAAGTCCACGCAGCACTCCAGGAACTCGACTGATAGATCGACTCGATCGAGACAAATCACCCAGGTATCTCTTTGAAAGTCTCAAGCAGTTCCCTCGAGAAATCTCTAAGAGAGACTCCTATTTATAGGGTTCAGATGGCTTGGGGAAAAGGGTTACTAAAACCATAATTGGCGACTTATTTAACGGTACATTCTGAGTCCCAACACGGTACGTGTTGGCCTCCAGAATGTCAATAAGTCAGCCCATATACACCACGGTCCGTGGCAGACCAGCACGATCCATGGTGAAACCAACACGGACCATGTTGGACGACCACAATCCATGGTGAGTCTAATCTGGTCTGTGTTGGGCTGATTCCTCTTTGAAATCGACTCCCAATATCCTTAAGCATGATACGATATTATTTAGGTTACATACATTGTTCAAGGGCACAAACTTGTGTGACCCAGTAGGACCAAATAATATAGTTGTAATTAAACACATTCAATTACCAATTATAGAGGTTTCTAGCAAGACATATAGTTACTATATTACTTAGGTTTAATCTCCGTAAATATCGAACATTGTCGAGACATTCCCAATTGTTTATACCGAAATGACTATGAGATCTCCCTCGTGAACCTCCTTCACAAGCAACTTTCTCAATGGGCACTTAGGAACACACAATTTACTCTTCTTGAAAAGGAACCCATCTTGAAGAACAAATGGATCATTGTCGCCTCCGAGATGAGGTTTAAAATCCTCATCCTCCTTACAGAACTCCTACATATGTTCGAAGTCAAGAACCTGAGTTTCCATGACCGAGACTAGAGCATGCCGCTGTAAGAGGGCATCATCCAATACCTTGATGCTCCCCCTTCTTGTGTTTGGAAACAATATCGAAGCTCTGGAGATATTCAACTTATTTGGCAAGCTGGATATTGAGCTTATGTTGACCATTTAAGTACTTGAGCGCATCATCATCAGAGTGGAGGAGGAATTAGTTGGGCCTCAAATAGTGGCACCAATGGTCGATGGAACAGACAAGGACGTAAAACTCCTTGTCGTAGGTGGAGTAGTTATTCCTCAATCCAATGAGCTTCACGCTGAAGTAGGCCATCGGGCATTGATTTTACATAAGGACGACCACAATACCCACGTCATTCACATCACTGTCAACCTCTAAAACTTGTGAGAAGTCCGGGAGTGCAAGCACTGGAGCTTCATAAAGCTTGGCCTTAAGCTTCTCAAATGATTCGTGCGCCGACTTATTAGTTCACTCAAAGGTATCCGTCTTCAAGCATTCGGTGGTAGAAGCTCTGAAGGTGCTGAAACCTTTGATGAACCGACAGTAGAAAGAAGCGAGGTCCTGGAGCTTCTCACCTCTGTAAGGGTGAAGGGAATGAGCCATGATCGAATAGCATCAACCTTCGAGGGATCCATTGAGATCCCTAGGTCCTACACAATGTAATAAAGAAAGGTAACTTGAGGTGTGCATAAGTCACACTTCTCAATCTTACCCAATAACTTCTACTAGCGAAGAATTTTGAAGACAAACTCCAAGTGTGAGAGATAATTTCCCTCACACTTAGAGTAGACAAAGATGTCATTGAAGTACACAACCATGAACTTGATGATGTATGTCCTGAAGACATCATTCAAAAGGCGCGTGAAGGTTCTTGGGGCATTGGAGAGGCTGAAAGGCATAACGAGCCACTCGTACAACCCACACTTGGTCTTGATGGTCGTCTTCCACTCTTTGCCTTCCCGCATCATAATTTGCCGATACCCACTCCATAGGTCGATTTTGGAGAAAATGCGAGAGCCATGCAACTCATCAAGCATATCGTCGAGCCTTTGTAGTTATGACTATCACACAAGAAGGCATAACCGACCGATTAAGCTCTGACTCCTCTTGCACCGATTGCTCAAATTTTCATAATTGTTCAAGGTTGCTTGACTTTTATCCCTAAAATGTCATTATTTAGTCCAAGTTGACAATGATATCTTTTGCTTCGACTATAGTTGGATGGCTACACCACTTGGTAATATTTCCTTAAGGACATATGTACCCTTCCAACTAGGTGTGAATTTTTCTCTTGGGTCATGGATGGACGCTCTCAATTCCCTTAACACTAGATCGCCCTCTTTTACCTCGTGGTGTCTTACCCTTTTGTTAAAGGAGCGGGACAAATGACGATAGAGTTGTACATTATGTATTGCTCTTAGTCATCGCTCGTCGATCACTATGAGTTCTTTATATCGGGCTCTGGCCCATTCGGCTTCCGATAAAGTTTCCTAAACAATTTGCATGATATACAAAATAAACAAAATTCAAAATTTTATCTTAGTTACCTAAACAGATTTAGGATTTTATACGTTTACACATAAGTTACTGAATGTTCCTCAAATCAAGAGATCTAAAAGATACTATATCTTTTAAAGATATTGCAAGTTTCCTAAACTTTACAAACTCTTATAAGATTTTATGCATAACAACTGATTTAGTAATAATAGAATTCGATAATTAATTTCAAAAATTAATTTTAAACCCTAAAGGTACGAATTTCACAAACACTGCTGGCAACACGGTCCGTGTTTACTCAACACGGTCCATGTTGCTTCGCAGTGTCGGTTATTTTGCGCGTGAAAAACATAAATAAAATATCAAAACTTAGCAAAAATAAAATTGTCATATCATAATGTTATCCAATAACCTACTATGAAAATTCCCAAAATTTTATCAATTTTTATAAACTTGAAATTTTTTTAGTGAATTAAACAATTTTAATTGGTCGTTTAATAGGAAAATAAAATAGAGCAGTCTGCTAAGTTCAAAATCAAATTTTACAATTTTTCCATACAGTAGAGTCATCTATTAAGCTACTGTAAAGTTTTCAGATTTTATGAAATTTCAAAAATTCGAAACAAAATCAGAAGAATAAACGATTTTATACCGTTGTGAATCTGAAAATTAAAGGAAAATTAGTTAGCAATTAAGAAAATCAGAAGAATACTGTAAATTTTTCTAAAATTTTACAAATTTCAATAAATTCATAAAATTCAGAGAAGTAACCGAATTTATTTCTTCAGATCTAAAAATGTAACGCCCCGGAAATTCAATTATAGAAAGTCAAAGTCAAACTAACGTTAACAGACAAAACTTAGCGGAAGACTTCAAATTCAGTTTGGGCGTCACTGCCGTATCCCCGAAGGAACACAAGGCGAGAAAGGAAAACACAACTGTCTGCTAACGGTAACTACTAACAACTCAAAACAGAACTTTAAGACATCATAACGAAAACAAAATAAAAAGATTCAAGGACTTCTAGACTCGTCGTCCTCACTTCTAATTCCCATCCCCAGCATTTAGATCTTCACCTGAAAACAAAACATTTCAAAAATGAGGGGGAAATCTCAATAATGTCTACCCTAACGTTTAAAACAGTTTAAGTTCATTTCAATTCATTTTGGGGAGAGGGATCGAATCAAACGTTTTACAAACCTTTAATCTTATACTGTTTCCTCAACCCATCCAATCCATATTTTAATTTGCGGGCGGGATACCAAATCCCTTAAAGTAACATCGCCTACCAAAGGCATCAAGAACATCGCCTACCAAAGGCATAAATAATATCGCCCACCAAAGGCATCAAAACATCGCCTACCAAAGGCATCAAGAACATCGCCCACCAAAGGCATAAATAATATCGCCTACCAAAGGCATCAAAATACTATCCTATATCAGGGAAGGAAGCCCTGATCTCCTGGTCCATTACCCTGCAGGTTGTTACACCTGCACAACAGGTTATCCCCCGAAACCCGCTTAACGTTTCCACTTGATTTATTTAAACAATTTTCAAACTCAACTCACGACTCTCAAGTCAAACCATCCCAAGTTATCAAAACCATTAACAAAACTTCGAATAAAAGACCATCCAATTTCTCAACTCAATAAATCAAGATCACAATTGAATCAAAAAGATTATCAAAACAGATGGTCGTATTTCCACAAAAGTCCCCTTTCGGGATGCAATTCTCAAAATAGATTATAAAACATCAAAACACATTTAAAGAGCATCCCGGTGGGGATTAGAGCATAGACAATTACCTGATATACTTCACAGCACAGCAAAAGAAGAACACACTTGAGCTCACTAACGTCTCGCACTAACTCGGGCCTAGAATAAAAGTAATTATCTAATCAAAACGCGTTCTAACGAAGTTAGTAATAACTATTAACTACCTAACCCCTCCCCTAGGAACACTTAGGTTCCTATCATTTATGAAATTACACTTAACACCTCCAAGAAAACACATAACAAGATCACATATTATTTTCACTCAACAATTCCTATAAAAAGAAGCAAGCAGAGGACAGATTATAACGTTCACATAAAACGGGTCACAACTCGACTTCCCGACATCCTACGGGGCTGGTTCTAGACTTTTCGGAAACCTCGGGATGTCTACTAAAACTTCTAAGTTGAACTCGAGGCCCAATACACGCTTTCAGGTCCTCAAAAACCGTTATCTTCCCAAACTGTCCAGATCTGACCTAGGTCTGGTAATCGGGGTATAACTCAACTTATAAAACTCCAAAGTCCGGTCCGCAAAATTCCTATAAAAGCTAACATCTAAGGGAAACTCCAGTCCAAAGGATTCGAACAAAAGACAACTACACTAGCCGTGGTGACCCGATCTTTAGACCCCATCGAAACTATCCCGTTCCCGATTCTCATATAGTCGGTAATTTTGGTTCTAACTTTCGCCAATCGATCCCGGGATCCTAGTTTTGGCCTCATACAGTGACTAAGGTTATAGGTCTTTAATCTAATCTAACCAAGGTCCAAAATCTACCACTTATAACCAACAATTAAAACTTTTAAAATGAAGAGAACTCGATAATATCGTAATAATAATATAATCGTGTATTAATAGTAAAATAATGTAAAACACAAAGTTTGAAACTTCACTACCCATAGTAAATTATAAAACTTATAAAAACAATAGGAGGAGTTTTAGAATGATCTTTTAGTAAATACAACATAATTTTTCATAAAGAAACCCTATAGAAACGGAATAATAATATATACTCGTAATAATCACATAACATAATCATGAAAAGTTTGGAACTTTAATATACATAATACATTATAAAAAAAATGTAAAACAATAGGAAATATTTTAAAAACACTTTTTACGAATTATAACATAGTAATAAATATAAACTAATACTTTGGCTAAAGAAAACTATACGTCGCAATTATAAACGATGAACATAAAATATTTTTCAAAACTAATCAACCTTATTTAAAACCACAACACACATCATTACACAATTATAAATAATAAGTTCAAATTTAACAAATTAAACTAACCTTAATTCATGCATGAAATAATACTAACAAGAACCCTAACATGATTTATAATAACAATTACACATACTATAATATTAGCACAAAATCATACAAATACAACCAAAATAAACACTTAATCCTCCCAATTTCCCTGCCCTCACATTTCTTACAAAAAAAAATCCATATTATATTAACTACACATCCAATGATAGCAAGTAACATCAGATTATACATACTAACACATGGAATCAAGAAAAACAAGAAGGTAAGCCAACAGTAGAGCAAGAATAATACAACCAGAGCAAAAACAAAGAAAGCCAAAAGCTTCAACTAGAAACAGACGGTTACACAACGGTGGTCGTCGGTGAGTCCGAGGGCAGCGCTTGGAGGTTTCTGGAGCGTCGGTGGTTGGTGATAGGATCACCCACACAGCAGCGGTAGCGGCAGGCGGCGTCCACCGGAGGCTTGGTCAGGTGTGCGCAGCGCGGCAAAAGCGTTTCGCCGGTTCGGTGGCCGGGCGATGGTCTCTGGTTGTTCGTGTGCCAACCTCCGACGCCGAGCAACGGCGATGGTGGTGCGGTGGTGGCGAGAGGCGGCGGTGGCGACGCGCTGGAGCAAGAAGCGAAGGGAGAAAGGGAAGGCCGAAAGTGAGCGAAAGGGGTAGTAGGGAAGGCCGAGGTGGTTCGTGGTGGTTGCTGGTGGTGGTCCGGCGACGACAACGGCTGGTGTAGATGGTAGTAGCAGCACGTAGGGGAAGGAGAGGAAGAGAGGTTTAAGGTTTAGGTTTTTGAGAGGAGTTAGGGTTTGAGGGGAAAAACTAGTTTTTATATTAACCATTTATAAGGCCCAACTAATAACACACTTAATCCTAATCCAACCCAAAACTAATACAAACAAAATCTGAATTTTTTGGAAAAATACTAATAACAATAATAATAATAATAATAATAATAATAATAATAATAATAATAATAATCACATAACAAACAATATTCACATAATTAATCATATAACAATTATAATAATCACAATAATATTAATAGTAATACTAATAATAAATAGAGTAAAACTAATAATACTAAACCCACGAAATTACCGATATACCCTTGTTAGTCCCTCACGATCCTACGAGTGTTAGCAAAATAAACACAAACGAATAATAAACAAATAACGAAGTCAAACCTATTTTACTAACGACGTCACGGTCAACATCTTTGGATTTTTCGGGGTTTTACAAAAAATTTAAAGAAAAATTATTTAATGAATCCAAAAATTCACGAAAACCTTTCCCCTACAAATATGTGCACATAGTGACATACTGTAAAAATTTCAGAAGTTTTAAAAATTTCTATACATTTATAAAATTCAGAGAAGTAACGATTTTCATTTCTCTTTAGATCTGAAAACTCAATTAAAAATCTATTTTAATTGGGAAAAATCTACTAAAATTATGAAAAGTGGAGAACACTTCCAGACACCTCCAATAAAATGTTTGGAATTTTTCGAATTCGTTTAATATTTTATTTCAATTTTTCATTAAATTTACTGTAATTAAACTAAATCAGAAAATAATTCTACAAAATCCTATTTTGCAAATTAAACTTATTTCATGTATTGCCTACTGTTTAATAACATTAAACAAGATCGTTTCTAAGATAATCTAAAATAAACAAAGTTCGTGCTAAATTTAACAATTAAACAAGCATGAAGTGACTAATTTTGAAGGCGATAAGAAATAACAATAATAAAGTATGAAACTTTTGAATAAAATTTCCAGATTTATTATTTTGAATAACAAAATTTAAAACTTTCATAAAGTTTCAATTTTTATGCATTACTCTAGCACATTCATAAAATAATCCAACTATTGACTAAATTATTTATGAATTAAGGTACAATACATTAGCATGCAATTGGTGGCTCTGATACTACCTTACCACTGTTAGGTTTTAGGTTATCTATTTGCTAAACAGATACAGATTAATTGGCGGAATACTCATAACGATTATAAAACAATTAATCACCAAAAGGAAACAATTGTAGAGGCTTTAGTAATTATGCCTTTATCGCTTATCCGACTGATATGCAGAGGTTGACCTATGAGATTTCAATGCAGAAATCCTCTACTGAAAGTCCACGCAGCAGTCCGGGAACTCGACTGCTAGATCAACTCGATCGAGATAGATCTCAATCTAAAGATGTATGTGTTTCTATATAGGTGGTTGTTTCAGGAAACACGAACTGTAAACTGAGAGAAAGAGGAACTCAGGAAATCACCCCGGAATCTCTCTGAAAGTCTGCAACAGTTCCCTCGAGAAATCTCTCAGAGAGACTCCTATTTATAGGGTTTGGATCGCTTGGGGAAAAGGGTTACTAAAAACCTAATGGGCGACTTACTTAACGGCGCATTCTGAGTCGCAACACGGTCCATGTTGGCCTCCAGAATGTCAATAAGTCAGCCCATATACACCACGGTCCGTGGCAGAGCACCACGATCCGTGGTGACACCAACACAGACCGTGTTGGATCACCACGGTCCATCGTGAGTCTAATCTGGTCTGTGTTGGGTTGATTCCTCATAGAAATCGACTCCCAATATCCTTAGCATAATACGATATTATTTAGGTTAGATACATTGTTCCAGGGCACTGACTTGTGTGACCCAGCAGGACCAAATAATATAGGTTTAATTAAACACATTCAATTACCAATTATAGAGGTTTGTAGCAAGACGTATAAGTACTATATTACTTAGGTTTAATCTCCGTGTATATCGAACATTGTCGGGACATTCCCAATAGTTTATACCGAAATGACTAGCGAGATCTCCCTCATGAACCTCCTTCACAAGCAACTTCCTCACTAGGCACTTAGGAACACACAATTTATTCTCCTTGAAAAGGAACCCATCTTGAAGAACAAATGGACCATTGTCGCCCTCGAGGTGAGGTTTAAAATCCTCATCCTCCTTACAGAACTCCTACATATGTTCGAAGCTAAGAACCCGAGCTTCCATGACCGAGACTAGAGCATGCCGCCGTAAAAGGGCATCGTCCACTACCTTGATGCTCCCCCTTCTTGTGTTTGGAAACAAAATCGAAGCTCTGGAGATATTCCACTTATTTTGCATGTCGGGTATTAATCTTATGTTGACCATTTAAGTACTTGAGTGCATCATCATCAGAGCGGAGGATGAACTGGTTGGGCCTCAAATAGTGGTACCAATGGTCGAGGGCACGGACAAGGATGTAAAACACCTTGTCGTAGCTAGAGTAGTTATTCCTCAATCCATTGAGCTTCACGCTGTAGTAGGCCATCGGGCATTGATTTTACATAAGGACGACCACAATACCCACGTCGTTCTCAAATGACTCATAAAGCTTGGCCTTAAGCTTCTCAAATGACTCGTGCGCCGACTTATTAATTCACTCAAAGGTATCCGTCTTCAAGCATTTGGTGGTAGAAGCTGTGAGGGTGCTGAAACCTTTGATAAACCGACGGTAGAAAGAAGCGAGGTCATGGAAGCTTCTCACCTCTTTAAAGGTGAAGGGAATGAGCCATGATTGAATAACATCAACCTTCGAGGGATCCATCGACATCCCTAGGTCCTACACAATATAATAAAGAAAGGTAACTTGAGGTGTGCAAAACTCACACTTCTCAATCTTACCCAATAACTTCTACTAGCGAAGAATTTTGAAGACAGACTCCAAGTGTGAGAGATGATTTCCCACACACTTAGAGTAAATAAAGATGTCATTGAAGTTCACAACCATGAACTTGATGATGTACGGCCTGAACACCTCATTCAAAAGGTGCATGAAGGTTCTTGGGGCATTGGAGAGGCTGAAAGGCATAATGAGCCACTCGTACAACCCACACTTGGTCTTGATGGTAGTCTTCCACTCTTTGCCTTCCCGTATCATAATTTGCCGATATCCACTCCAGAGGTTGATTTTGGAGAAAATGCGAGAGCCATGCAACTCATCAAGTATATCGTCGAGCCTTTGTAGTTATGACTATCACACAAGAAGGCATAACCGACCGATTACGCTTTGACTCTTCTTGCACCGATTGCTCAAGTTTCCATAATTGTTCAAGGTTGCTTGACGTTTATCCTTAAAATGCCATTATTTGGTCCAAGTTGACAATGATATCTTCTCCTTCGACTATGGTTGGCTTGGCTACACCACTTGGTAATATTTCCTTAAGGACATATGTACCCTTCCAACTAGGTGTGAATTTTTCTCTTGGGTCATGGATGGACGCTCTCATTTCCCTTAACATTAGATCGCCCTCTTTTACCTCGCAATGTCTTAACGTTTTGTTGAAGGAGCGGGTCAAATGACTATGATAGAGTTGTACATTATGTATTGCTCTTAGTCATCGTTCGTTGATCACTATCAGTTCTTCATATCGAGCTCTGGCTTTCGGTGATAATTTTCAAGGGAGGGATCACGACCTCAATGGGTAAGACTGCTTCCATTCCATATACAAGCGCGTATGATAATGCTCCAGTGGCTGGCTGAATTGACATTCTGTAGCCCCATAAAGCAAAAGGTAACTTGTCCGGCCAGTCTTTGTGAGTGACAACTATCTTCTCTATGATTCTCTTAAGGCTTTTATGAGTGGCTTCTACGGTGTCGTTGGCTTGAGGTCGATAAGGAAATTCCATGTGATGCTGAATTTGGTATTTAGACAACAATTCAATGTCTTCCTTTCTGAAGTCGCCCCCAGTATCGCTTATTATCTCATGCGAGAGACCATAGCTGCAAATAATTTTGTATATGATGAACTTGGCCATTTGCTTGAAAGTGATCTTCGCATAATATGCTTCTTTCACCAACTTAATGAAGTAGTCCACTGCTACAAACACGTATTCGTGACCCCCCATCCCTTGCGGGGATATTTTGCCTATTATGTAAATTGCCTAAACCGAGAAAGGCCATGGGGATGTCATAGTGGTCAAATAAGAGGCTGAATGATGCTTGAGGTCAACATATTCTTCGCACTTTGTGCATTTCCAAACATAATTCAGGAAATTTGCCTCCATGGTGGTCCAGTAATATCCCGCATTATGGATTTTCTTTCCAACATCCTTCCACTCATATAGATACCGTTCTCATCTATGCATGGCGTACATCAATTCTGCAGCCTCTTGAGCATTGATGTATTGGAAATCAATGCTTGTAGCAGTCTTCTTATGTAAGTGATCTTGAATTCCGCAGAGAAGAAGTAGTAATAATGCCTTGATGTCCTCCACGTTGCTGTTGCTGAGGACCTCTAAGTGACGCCAGAATGTTTTGTTTGAAAGAACAAAATAAGGAAGTATCCTAAAAATCGTCCAAATATTCCCAGCATATTCTCAAAATTATATTCACTAATTATAATGTGTATATCTGCAGAAACGTTTTCTTGAAGATAAAGATTGGAGTTTCCAAAAAGAATGAAGATAGAAGATCAAGCAAAAATGGAAAGAATCAAAGCACTAAGGAAACAATAAGGGAGCCGTTGTAATTGAGGATCCAACGAGTATATAAACATCGACTATCTTCTTCTCTCAATTAGGCGATTCCAAGCAAGTAATCGCGGTGTAGGAAATCGTGTGAGATTTCTGAGTGTAGCCTATGAGTCCTTGGTGAGTTATGTAGCCAGTAAGGTAATTCTGGTGAGGTAACCAAGGACTTTAGTGAGTGATGTAGCCAAATATGTTGGTGAGGTATTGTGTAGCAAAGCCTTGAAGTACTAAGGCTTTGTGAGGTTAATATCCAATGCAATTCGTCATCCTCTTCTCTACCTCGTCTGTGAGGTCTCTGCTCTTTGCCTCATCTGCTTGCCTCGTCTATGAGGCCCCTCCACGCCTTCATCTGCCTCGTCTGTGAGGCTCCTTTACAGAACCTCTCCTTGAGTGTTCTGCCTTTGTAAGCAATATCAAGGACCTCAACAGTTCTGATCTTGCCGAGTTCTTAACCTCCTCTATCTCTCTTGTGCCTCAATGTTTATCTAATAAAGATCGGAAAATTACTCGGAGGTACCTCAATATTTGGGGAAATTATTTTTCGGTACCCCAACTTTTTAAAACTCATTTTGAGGTACCCTAACTTTTTCGGTTAGTAATTATTTGGTGCTTTTCTGGCCATCAATTTTATTAAGTGACCAAAATACCCTTGTTCTTCTTCTTTAAGGGTATTTCTTAAAAAATGGAAGAACAAGGGTATTTTGGTCACTTAACCAAATTGATGACCGAAAAACCACCTAATAATTTCTAACCTAAAAAGTTAGGGTACCACAAAATGAGTTTTGAAAAGTTGGGGTACCTGAAAAATATTTCACCAAAAGTTAGGGTACCTCCGAGTAATTTTTTGAATAAAGATGTATTATTAAGTTCATTCAAGTGCTATTAACGTCTTTATGTTTATATGTGAAGAACGTTGAATCAAACCTTTTCACCCCCTCAAGGGTCCCAACACGCAATATTGTGCTGCCATGAGCCTGATGGCCCTTTGAGCTCTTGCTTCCGTCACGGCAGGATATATGCCCCTTATGATGTAATTATAGATATCAAAATACCAATTGTCAGAACTGACTGCTTTGGTTTCCATGTTGTGAATGTTGGCAGGTTCCTGTTGCTGCTCAACCGTGATGGGTAGGTCATATATCCTTGGGGGATTGGCTATCACGGATGAGAGTTCGCCTAAGGTGTTTGCCAATTTGTTGTGGTATCGAGATAGCTGGGTGAACACTATGTTGTTGAACTGTTTAGATAATGACAGTAGGTGTCCTTGATATGCCACGGAGGATTTGCCTCTAATCTTCCAAGTGTTCATGGCTTGATTTATTATCAAACTAGAGTCCCCGAAGACTCTGTGTACTTGATACCCATCCTTACAGCTAACTGTAACCCGGTTATGCAAGCTTCGTATTTAGCTGTGTTGTTGGTGGCATCAAAGTAAAGCTCGACTGAAATGGGAGTGTGTGTTCTTTCTGGTGAAATGAGTAAAATGCCTTCTCCACAACCCATTTGATTGGAAGCTCAAAGGTAGATGGGTACCATGCTAGCACAAGGGTAGATGGGAAGGAAAGCGTCATCTATTACCTAAGTAAGATATTCATCAAGTATGAGAACCATTACACATATATCAATTGGGGTAGTTGTGAGGATATAGTAGGAGAGGCTCTCACCTTTTACTGGCGGTAAAAGCACAAGAGGGTTGATAAAGTATTCTTTATTCTAAGGGAGTTTAGGATTATCCTTGTAAGTTGTGTGAATAGCCATTGTATCACTCTCATTGTAACGACCCTCTAATCAGTGCATTATTCATGATTTTTTCCTTGTTTGAGGTTTTTCCACATTAGTCATTTGCATCAATCTTTATTTTTCAGTTTCAGTATTTGTTATTGTTTGTGATTTTAGATCAATGGAGGGGAAGCTGCCTACGTTTAGATTTTTCAGACCTTGATCAAACGTATTTCCCTTGAGAATTTGTTGTTATTGCTATAGTCTTTATTTTGTTTGTGGGGCTAACAACCCCTTGTTGAGATCATAACAATATGCGTGTGTGTTTGATCGACTGAAGAATTGCTAAGTCTTTATTAATCCAACAATAATGGTTTTCTTTAGCTGTTTATGAAATTATTCTTAGGTCTATTGCTTTTGTTTTCTAGCCAACTATTAGTTGGCTTCATAGAGTAGCTTTTCATTAAGGGGAAAATTGAGAAAAAATTTGCATTTTGTATGACAATACTACGAAACGGTTCTTTTTGAACGTAGGTCAAATTTTATTTTATTTTACATTATTTTGTATTACCTTATCTTATTTTATCATCCAAAAGAACAAAACTATACATTTAGATAGTTATATATAAATTTTTTTATTCAACTCACTAAATTTATTTTAAAATAAAAAAATAAATAATATGACATTTATTTACTTCTACTACTTTACTTTATCTAATTTTAACTTAATTTATCTTACCCTACTTGATTTACAGTCTCAAAAGACAGAATCTTAGTGTTGAATCACAAATTATCTTAATAATATAATTTTGTAGTCATTGTTATGTTTCGTAAAATCATCTTATTACGGAGTATTTGAAAGATTTTCAAGAATATACGAATACTTAGTAGTCCTTGTTTGAGTGGCTAGTAATTCATTACTTTGAAGACAACCAACTCACCATTTTACGATTAATGATAAATTATAATAATTATTTATTTAGTTATTTTAAATGATATATTAATATAGAATTTAGCTTATACATAAACAAAAAATAGTTCTGGTTATGAAACAATAAATATTCAAGCACAATATAGAGATAATAATAGAGAAAAACAATAGAGACGAGAGATTGAGAAAGAAGAATAAGATAATCTTATTCATATCCCACAAGGGGTATTTATACTAATCACACAACAAGAGTCCTACACAGTATAAACTTCATATGGAAATAGAATCCTCCCAATATTAAGTGATCCTAATATACAAAGATACCCAAAAGATATCTGATTGGTATATGGACGTTCACATATATATTATTTCATAACACTCCCCTTGAATGTCCATTATCTAAAAGAATATGCCTCGTTCAAACCTTACTAGGAGAAACTCAATTGGGAGAAAAACCCAGTGAAAAAAAAGGTACATAATTCTAATACGCAAGCATATGTTGCCTCATTAAAAACCTTTCTAAGGAAAATCCAGTGGGACAAAACCTCATATAAGAGAAAAAGAGTTCAACGCGCATTACTCCCCGTGATGAGAACATCAATTAAGATCTTTGGGTTGATGTAATTCAACTTCATGACTGACTTTTAAACTTTGCTGTCGAAAATGTCTTGATACATGAATCAACTTAATTCTCACTTAAATGAATTTGCTTAATATCTGTTTCAGTGTGTACATAACTATTATGTGATCAAGCTTTATAGGATTTAGGTAAATATCCAATAGTAGCATAGCTAATCAAACTAATTTTGAGCTGATGAGAATAATAAATATCTAAATCGCCAGTACCTTCAAGGTATTGAAATAGGTTAGATCATGTATGACTAGCAAAATATGTCAGCGCTTTAATAGCATTTAAATTGGTACTTCAGGACCCAAATACAATACTTCAAGACTTAAATACGGTACTTCATGACCGATGAATTTCCCATCATCTTTTCAAGATCAAAAGGAGGTTGTTTTCATATTAAATGAATGTACTACTACTAGGGTACTTAAAAGCAAGGGGGTTGTTTTCATATCTCCAAAAAATAAACTTTGAAATATATGAGACCAGATAATAAATACCCCCAAAGTTCAGGGTCCAAAAAGCAAAAAACCCCACAATACCACTATTAGATTTGTGATGAAAATTATTTTTATACCTGAACACAATATTATTAGCCTAAGATAAAATGTGAAAATTAGCGGTCAAAATGTTGCATTGAAGATTGTTAGTAAGCTGAACAAGTTAATTAAGACGGAGTGGTACCAATTTTTCTTTTATAAACAAAAAGTGTAAGTCAATGAATTAGGTAATTGGGTATCAATATAAGTTTAAGATATAAATATTTAGTTAATGTGAAATTTCAATTTATTTCGTGTGCATATTTATATGATGATGTGAAATTTTATTAAATTTGTGACTATGTCATTTATAATATTTACTTTTATTTTTATTTAAATTTTATTATTTTCTTTTCAGGGATCAGTAAGTTAATGAATTGGGTAAGCGGGTATCAGTAAGTCAATGAATTGAGTAATTGGGTATCAGCAATAACAATATATGGACACGCCTAAATTTAATATCGAGATCCTCCACTGCATATTAAGTCATCTTAATATATAAAGATACTAAAAAAATATCTAATTGGTATATAGACATAAAAATATATTATTTCATATCAGTTATAAAAAAGACAATTAAAACATTGAATGGCTAAAACAAACAAAAAATACATGTCAATTCCAAAGTGGGTAGAGTTGATTAATTGGTGATGTGAAAGTCGCAGAATATGAAAGTCCTTGTAAAAAGGGACCCATAGAAGATATTAAGGTGGTGGAGGAGAATAACCTCTGAGTTGCTTTCAAAGAATTGCCTAACCATGCCATATGAAAGAACCAGCATAATGTGCAAATCTCATATGTGGCAACCAAGTCACTCCCTAGGAAGACAAACCTTGGCTTCAATTAACCACCTAATTCATATATTCAATTAATTTGGGTTTTTTGCATTTTGGACCTCGAAATTTAGGGATATTTATTTTCTGAACCCTTAGTTTTCAACTTTAATTTTTTCGACCCTAAAGTTTGTAGGAAGAAGAAAAAAGACGTTAAAGTTTGTGGGTTGAAAAAAGAGTTCATTTCCCGTTTTTCTTTTTCTTTCCATGTTTGAATTTCTCTCATAATTGTCGTCAAACTTTAAGACTAAGGTTAAAACTGATATTAAAGTTATAATACACCTCTCTTATTCATGTTGGAGTTACTTAAACATCTGTACTCAGGGGTCTAAGTAGCCCCAACATGAATAAAAGAGGTGTATTATCGCTTCAATATCAGTTTTAACCAAAGTTCTGAAGTTGACGTCAATCGAGAGATAAATTCAAACATGCGAGGAAAACAAAGAATAAGACAGGGAATTTTTTTCTTCAGCACACAAACATTATGGTCATTTTTTTATTCAGTGTACAAACTTTAGGGTCTAAAAAATTAATTTTAAAAACTAAGGGCCCAGAAAATAAATACCCTAAAGTTTGGGGTCCAAAATACAAAAAAATAAAACCAATTAATTTTCTACCATTATTTGTCAAACACCTATTCATTCACTCACTCTCTCTCTCTCTCTCTCTTTCTCTCTCTCTCTCTCTCTCTCTCTCTCTCTCTCTCTCTCTCTCTCTCTCTCTCTCTCTCTCTCTCTCGCTGTGTGTGTGTTTAGTGTTTTTGTTTTGTGGGGTTGAGATAGATAAGATTTCATGAGGACTAGGACTTGTTTGTTGCTCGAAAAAGTTAGTTGAACTTCTATTCATAAATCTAATTTAGTGGCTTCAATTGAAAGTTTGGGTTGGAGTGCCATAAAAGTGATCATGAATCATGATACATAATTAAGAAAAGGGGTATAAAGGGTAATACTCCATCCAACCCTTAGGGTCCGTTTGGACCTAGGAAAGTAGCATGAAAAAAAAAATTTGAAAGTGAATTTTTTCTTTGTTTGGATTGAAGAAAAATGAATTGAAAAAAAATTGTAGAAAAACTACATGGAAAATTTTGGGAAACCAAGAACAAAAAATTTTCCCTTAAAAAATGAAAGGAAAGTTGAGAGAAAAATTTTGGATCTAAAATCCAACCTTTCTCTCCTCCATCTCTCGCGACTCTCTGGATTTTTCTCTCTCTCTCTCTCTCTTATCTCTTCTCTCTGTCTCTCTCTCTCTCTAACTTTCTCTACTCACTCTCTCTCTCTCTCTCTATATATATATATATATATATATAACTCTCTTTTCTCTCTTTATCTCTCTCTCTCTAACTCTCTTCTCTCTCTCTCTCTCTCCCTCTCTCTCTCTAACTCTCTTCTTTCTCTCTCGCTTTCTCGCTCTCTCTGTCTCTCTCTAACTCCCTTATCTCTCTCTATAACTCTCGCTCCTCTCTCTCCCTCTCTCTCTAACTCTCTCTCTCTCTCTCTCTCTCTCTCTCTCTCTCTCTCTCTTTCTCTCTCTCTCTAACTCTCTTCTCTCTATCTCGCTTTCTCGCTCTCTCTCTCTCTCTAACTCTCTTGTCTCTCTCTCTAACTCTCGCTCCGCTCTCTCCCTCTCTCTCTCTATCCTCTCTCTCTCTCCCAATCTCTCTCTCGCCCAAATCATATCATATGATCTAGAAAAATGAAACTTGACATTTACAAGTTTCCATGCAAATTTTATTTTTCCATGCATTTTTCCACAATCCAAACAAGGAAAAGAAAGTTGAATGGAAAATCAATTTTCTCTCCGTCAAAATATTACTTAAACCAAACAACGGAAAGAAATTTAGTTTACCCCAAAAAAATTTTCCTCCTAATTTTTTTTTTCCATGCTACTTTCCTAGGTCCAAACGGACCCTTAATGAATGTCAATTTTTCTAATTAAGTTGTCCATTTTTATTTGTTAATTTTACAATCTATAATAATATAAAAGTAATATATTCAAAATTTGAAATACTCAACCCAGAGTGATTTTAGGGGTATCGGCCAATCAGATTAAAGAAAAAAAAATCGATTTAAAAATACAATAAAAAATTCTCGCCCATGAAATAATAATAAAAAAAGCAATTTAAAAAAAATAATAAACAAGAAGACTAATTAGATTAAGAGTCTACCTTATCTAATTAGAAGTCTACTTCCCACCCCAATTAGGACTCTAACTCCCACTCAAATCTAATTAAGACTCTACCTCTCACCCAAATCTAATTAGAACTCTACCTCACGACCTAATATATAAGCAGGTTAGTTTCGTATTTCCTCGGCAACTCCACCATATATTTCGGTCTTTTTTTTTCAAATCAAATACTGCTTCCTATTCTATCTATATCTCTTTCTTCTCTCTCTCTCTGAACCCCACCCTAATTTCGTTCTTGCTTCCCTTTCTCTATCTCTGTCTTTCTCTGATCTCTCTCAACCAAGAGCAGTATGCATATCAATTTCTCTCTGATTTTAGCAAATTACTACTCGAGATTTGGCATTTTCAGGGTTTTCTGAATGTCGGTGCTTTCGAAACCTATTCACAAACCAAGAGCAGTATGCATATAGAACTTTATATATAACATTGCAACCAAATTTCTGTATACAGGAGAGATATTGCTTACCTTTGTTTTCATTTTCTTGCTGGAGAGATTTTTACGTCAGGCCTGGAGAATATACCTTAGATATTGATGCTACCTAATATTTGTTGCTCTCTGTTTCATCAGATTGAACAATTGTGTACCCGTAAAATATTTGTTTGTTGTGATTATTCTTTGGATTGTTTAAAATACACTTACAGCAAGACTATGCATATCTCTCAAATTAAATTTCATTTAGTCTTTAGGGTTGTGTTGATTGATTGATATTTTTCCAATAATTTGTGGGGTTTTATGTGATGCTTTGTTATACAAGGTGTTGGTCAACTATACAACCATACAAAGATATGCCTGTGTAAGAGTGAAATGTCGTTTTGTTATCATATCTAAATCATAATTCTTTTGTCTTAGTTTATATTTTGACAAGTTGTAAATAATCTACATTCTATTATTAATGATATGTTAATGTGAATCCGAGCAGGTTCTCCTGGTGTACGAGTGACACTAAAGGTGAAACATCAAGGCTACATTGCTGGAATTTAGGAAGCTCGCAATAGAAGAAAATTTGATGGATGTCAGTTGTGTATAATGGAGATTGTTCATAGAATTAAGAGGAATATTTTTTACTAACACACTACATGCATTTACGACATGGTAATAGATGTGGTTGCCCTTTCATTTTCGACTTATACGATATTGTTTATACATAAAGTAATGTCACATGCTTATTTCCAATGAAATAATAGGCAACGAACGATTTCTAAATTATGGGTAATTAATTGGAATTTGTCTATCTAAATTGCAAGATGTAGGGTAACATTGTTACATTTGATCACTCCATTTCCCGCCCAGGCAAAATTTCGGAGTATTGGTTTTTATCATTCCAATTCGCTTCATTTTTTTACTTGGATTGAGAATATAATGTTTGGTAAGATATTTGTTTTTTAAAACAAAAATAACAAATTTATTTTATACTATTTAAAATTTTAAATATCTCATGCATTGCACGGGCTAAGGACTAGTTTCAATAATTAAAATATCCAAATTATCCTCAATTAATAAATTTGAGTTTTATTTACTTTTTAAAATCCTCCTTTATTCCTCTCTTTTCATCAAAATTTGTGGATGGGTATATCTGTGTCTGGACAAATTTTGTACTCTATTTCCAATGAGCATTAAATTTGTAAAGAATTTTGACAATTATAAAGGGATGGAGGGAGTAATACGGAACAAATATCCAAACTCTTTTCTTGGTTCAGATTCCTTCGTTTTTGTTAAATTTTTACGGTTTGTTGCGTTGATTTGGGGTTTTCTGGGTTCAGATTTATTTTGTTCAAATTTTTATGGTTTCTTACGTTGATTTGGGGTTTTCTGGGTTCAGATTTATTTTGTTCAAATTTTTACGGTTTCTTGCGTTGATTTGGGGTTATCTGGGTTTAGATGTATTTTTTCCTTTTATTTTCTCGATTCAGAATTTTTTTGGATATAGCTGAATGAAAGCAACTAAAGGCAATGAAAGCAATTAAAAAATAGTAACAAAAGAAGTTCACTTCATTGATTTAAACTTCCGAAGTAACAAAAGAAAGGGTCAACATAAACACCGAAAAATTAAAAAAAAAAAAAGAAAAAAACACTGCCGAAGTTTGAAGGAGCTAAACCAACATAAACATTTGATGGGGGGACTAATCAATATCGATTATGGGGGTGCCTTCTGGAATTGGGGAGGATGTTTCAGGGGTCTTCGCCTTTCTACCCAGATTACTTCCTGGGCAATTAACGGGTGGAGTTGCTTTGCAATGCCCCACCTCCCAGGAGTTGACTGGGTTGCTTTCAGTATAATGTCCAGTTCGACCAATCCCTTCCCACTCCAAATGAAATTCTTGAGCCTCACCCCGTAGTCATTTTGAGTTAATCGTGCGAATAGCTCTTGAATTTCAGCCTTGAAAGTTTCGTATTTCACTTCGTAAGGTTGGGCCTCTGCATTTGGAGTTCTTGGGGTAAGTTTTCTCCTAGCTATTTTGGGTGTGCTAGGAGATGGTTTGGGCGATGGGTTTGGTGATGGATCCGGTGTTTCTTGTTTGACTGTAGCTAGAGACGGAGGAGGTGTTTGAGTTACATTGTCATTTTCGGTGGTTTGGGAGTTTCATGGTTGAGTTAGGAGAATCCATTTGATTTGGGCAAAAGAATGTGTTTGAAAGATAATGGAAGAAGAGATGTGTTTGTATGAGATGGTAAATGTAGAAGAGGTAGTAGTATTTATAAGGGGATTTCTTTGATTTGAATTTTGATCATAAATCTGCATGGTGAAAAGTAATTAAGGCATAATTGATTTTGTTGTGGAAAACGAAAGGTCATGTCTGAATTTGCATGTTTTATCTTTTTTTAGGGTTAAGTTGAGAGGGTGTTAGAGGGATTTGAACATGCATTTTCGATATTTCATTACAAACTCTGGTGTTATGTTTTGACAAAAAATTGTTTGTGATGTTATTTTTGAAACTTTAAGATAGACTATGGCTATTTTTGAAATCTTGTTCATTCTGGGTATATGGTCCCCTTACAATAGTCAGGACAATAATCAGTTTAGCCATTTGGATGCAAATTTGTATAGCAAATAAAGTAGATAGAGTTAATGTATATTTTTCAAATCTGTTTAGCAAATATGATATTTGGATGCAAATCTGTTTAGCAAATGTTAGGTATTACTAGTTTTTTGATGTGTGTTCAACACCTTGCAGTGGAGTTGTCTGGTTGGTGTGATGTCTAGTTTGAGATGGAGAATCCATGGATTGAAGGTTGTCCCTTACAGATATATGGAGTTTTTTCTAGCCTAGTATTACTTATATATGTATAATTGAAATGTACAACTTTTCATAAAATCTGTATGCTGGAAAGAAGCAGGTTGTAATCTTATTTATTATTCAATCAATTTGTATTTATTTTTGTCTCAATCTCCCATCTCTATTGTTACTAAATTTTCTGACTTTTTTTTGTCCAAATCTGTATTCTTATTAACAATTTTTTTTGTCCCAATTCATATTCTTACTAACATTTCAAGTCACTGATATTTGAAGGCACTGATATATTATTCAATTTTGGCACTGATATATTATTCAATTTGTATTCTTACCAACATTTATTTATTTGTCAATAGTAGAATATTGTTAAATATAAGTAGTATGCTCAGCATGGATTCATCCTTTCCATTGATTGAAAATGAAATTGAAATAAACAATAAAATGTTGCATAATCCATATGTTACATGACTTTCATAATGAACTACAAAAATTATTAGCATAAATAAACTCATTTTCCTAATCAACAAACTAAGCCCATCATCTTCATCATCTTCATGTTCATCTTGTTTGTTTGGAATGATGTGTTTGACCCTGACCCTGCGTGTATAAATATTGTTAGGTTTAATGCACTTGACATACATCATTGACAGAATGCGGTTATATCAAATAATAATCTTATCGGCGTAAAATGAGTAGCAGGAATAGTTACGGGGTTGTTGAACAAGACATACTGCTGGTGGTTGACCTGCATAATTATAGGTGAAAAATTATTTGTAATATGAATTTTTTGATAATCATTACTTTGTAAAATAAAAGGGTTCTATTACATTACCTGGGGGTACATTTGGAACCCATTTGGAGCGTTAGATCCTTACGGCATTTGATACCCAAAGCCAGGTGTCATTTGGAATCCTGGGTGAATAATGGCGCCAGGTGGCATTTGGAAGCCTGGTGGAACACTGGAGGTCGGAGGCGTTTGTTGTGTTCTCCTTCTGCTACGTGGATGTTCATAGTGATATCCTGCTCTCCTTGACTGTCTCCTACCTCTACCCCTTTTATTGACGGGGTCGTTCACATGGATAGAGTCCTTGGTGTTGTCATTGGCACACGTTCGAGAAGTTCCCTCCTCGGCAGACCTTCTTCCGTATGCTCTGTCGATCTTGTTTACGCACCGGGACACGATCCCATTACGGTCCCCCATAATGGATGCTGCCTTCTTAGTCAACTCTGAAAGAGCCGTGATCGTCTGTTTGAACATTTTCTCGTCCATCATGGCCAACGTCGAAACAGGCTCGAATGCACTTTGCAGTTTTTCAAATCGGATAACCTCTTTTGTTTTGGACCGGTGCAGTTCGTAGTACGAAACTTTGATTATTAGATGTTTTCTCAGCAAGTCCTTCCTCCATCGGTCGAGAATGTACCTTTCCGGAACGTAATCCAGTCCCTCCTCGCCAAAAACACGCAGTATGTGGCAGCACAATATTCCCTTGAACTCAAACTTCTTGCAGTCACACTTCATTTCTAGGGTTTCCCTATCTACTATGACGGTAAACCTCGATCGTCGAGTTGTGATTTCTTTCGACGGGGGCCTCCTAAGAATCACCTCGTAAGTGCATGTCCTCTCGTCGTCATGTGTCTTCTCGGCGTTCACAACATAAATCAGACTTTTCACCTCGTTTTGAAGCTCAACAAACTTGTTTGTAGTGTATCGCTGCTGGAATACATGCTCATAAAAAAAGTCCGATGTACATCGGACTGGTTTATCCTTTGAACGAAACGTTTCTTTGTCCTCTTTTTTGACTCTCTTTGCTAAAGCAAATCCGAATTGATCAACAAATTGTTTGAGTGTGGTGTTGACATTCACGAATCCTTTGAAGAAGTAGTTCATTCCCTCACTTCTTTGAGTGCTTGACATTCCTGCCCAAATCTCGTCCTTGAAGTATACGAGCACCCATCTATGCCTTTTATCGTACATGTCATTGCACCAGTTGGAGTTGTGTAGGCCGTACGTGTCAACCCACTGTTTCCATTTTTCTTTGAATTCATCGACATCAAGAGAATCGTAAAGAGTGTCTCTGACCCCTTGAAGAACATCATTCCCCTTTGATTTGTTGCATAGATGTTTCTTCGCATTCTTCATCACGTGCCATATGCACCATCTGTGTCGCGCATTTGGAAATACCTTTGCGATAGCCTTGTCTGCACGTCAAACATTTAACTTGTTACAAAATGTCAATCACGTGGAAAACTTAAGTGCATATAAAAAAATAGAATAGAATTATTAAATATGACCTATGGATTGGCATTGATCTGTTACGATCGCGGTTGGTGCTTTCCCCGACATGCACTTCAACCACGTCTCAAACAACCATATGAAGTTATCGGCTTCTTCTCCAGCCAACAACGCACAGCCGAGCAGGATGGATTGTCTGTGATTGTTAACTCCAATGACAGGAGCGAATGGCATCTTATACCGGTTGGAGACATAAGTCGCGTCAAACGACACAACGTCCTCGCAAGCTGCTCTGCTCCTCCCATCCCCCCAAAATACGTTCCTCAGAGTTCTGATGTCGTCGGTGTCATACATGAAGAAAAAGTTGAGGTTACTCGACAATTTGACATCATCTTCTGAAAATGTTCCCTCATCGCCTTGAAGTCTCCGTCTTGCAATGCAAGTCTCCTTACCTTGCTGATAACGTTGCGACAATCTCTCTCGTCGAAAGAACTTGATCATGTCCATCGTATTGTACCGCAATTGAGTTGAAGTTCTTGGAGATTGGCACGCCGGCCATGTCGTTATTTATCATCCTCCTCCGATGCCCGAAACTTATGAACTTGTAGTTTCGCATGTATTTCGTGTCTGCAGGATTACACTCGTGGTTGTGGTTTGTGTCAACTGTAGTCAACCTGTATTTGACGCTTTGTTGTTGGAATGTAGCGGTGACTTTGAAACCACATGCACTAGGTGATAGAAGTGCTAGATGATCGGTTTGGATTTGAACAGTTTGACTTGAACATGCCATGCGTTAGCTTCTTGTAGACTGCTTCATTTTCCGTGGTATGTTGTGTAGGTAATTTTTGGGAGCTCCTAATAGGTACTTGGAACTCATTGGAACGATCGTACTCATGCATGTGGATTTCAAATTCCGCGACCGAATCAAACTCCATCCCCAAAAAAGGGGCAGTGACATCACCAACATCAAGAATAGTCGTGTCATTCACATCATCTACGTGCATGAAACCGCCACCCAACCCATCATCTGCCTCAAAGTCGGGTATACCAACATCGTGTTCATCTCCGAATAAATCACGAAATAGGTCGTAACAATTACCGTCACCAGTCGGTCCGTCATCATCTTTCAACAACTCCTTTAACGGATCATACTCGGAATCACTATCACAATCCTCGTTCAAGTCTATTTGTTGGGATCCCATGGTTGTAGCGATTAAAATCTACAAATTAGAGAAGGGGACAATAAAATTAATAAACAAATACATTAGTCATTAAAAAAATATTGAAATTTAATAAAAAATAGAGATTAGGGATTAATTTAATAAAATTAATAAAACAATTGAGTGAAATTAATAAACTTTCACAACCAACAAGCAATTGTATCAAATTAATAAATTTTATGTCATTGATTTATTATAATTAGTAAAACCATCCGTGTAATTTATATGTAGCATATGATCATTAAAATATAACAATCCTTGTATTTGATATTGATTGGTCAGTGATTTGGGACATGGATTGCTGACAGGTGAAATGATCGTCAATATTGACCGTCGGATTGATTAAAATGTGACGGCCAAGATCGTCTACCCCATTCCCGCCCACTTGACTTCTCTCCCCAAAACCCCTACCCACATTCCCGCCCACTTTTCGTCTTGTTTCCCCAAAACCTTAGTTCTTGCAATTGAAAAAAGCCCCTTCAACTCACTGAAGCCCCCACGCACCCCAATCTTTCTCTCTCTGGCACTCTCTTTCTCCCTCTCTCCCCCTCGCTATCTTTCTCTTTCTCTCTCTCTCTCTCTCTATCTCTCTCTCTCTCTCTCTCTCTCTCTCTCTCTCTCTCTCTCTCTCTCTCTCTATCTATGTATCTATGGCATCTAAACCGAAACCCCATTTCCTCAACCCCTTAAATCGAATTTGGTTTCCATTACAATTTATGCGAATTATTTGGTTTCCATCTGGGTTTAGGGTTTTCTATTCCATGGGTATCCTATTTCATGGTTTCCATCTACAATATTTGCGGATTATCTGGTTTCCATCTTCCATATATTCTAAAAGGTAAATTTTTGGTTTCTGGGTTTTGACAATATGTGGGGATTATGTAAAAAATTGAAAATGGAGGTCAGTGTGGATTACCGTATTTAATTTGGATTATATTCTGATCATCTGATTTCCCTCTTCTTCTCTTGCACAAAACGTTGGTATTTATATGTGGATGATGTTCTTGGATTTTTTTTCCTTCTGCTTTATTTGGAGGTCAGTGTGGATATCTATCTGTGTATTTTGTTGATGTAACTATGGAGTGGATTTTGTTTCCCATCTTAAATTGTCAGAATGTTTGTATTTATCTGTTTGAAGAATTTGTAACAGTTAGATTTCTAACGGTAAAAGGGAGTTATGATTCATGTAGTTTTTCAAGACAATTTTGATCATTTTATTGGATTTGAAAAAGAAACATCAAATGCTTCTTATTTTCCTGTTATTGATGTAGGTTAACTGCCGTATTGGTTTTGTATATGAAATTAATCTAACTATGGTTTTTGATTCCCATCTTAAATTTATGATTCATAGAAGAAGAAGAAGAAGAAGAAGAAGAAGAAGAAGAAGAAGAAGAAGAAGAAGAAGAAGATGGTCTGTAAGATGAGGCAGAAAAACCCAAAAATTGTATTAACAATATTAATTCATTAACAACAATCATGCTCTGTATTTGTTTGGTGACAAATATTAGTAATTTCTTTTTTAATTATGGTATGGATTTTGTTTACATAATCTTAATTTTTAAAAATATTTTATTAATGTTAAGTAACATCCTCTATTGAAATTTTTGTTTTATGACAATGGTGATTGAGGGTCGAAAAATAGTTAATAAGTTTCAAAATATTTGGTAAACTAGTAATTATGTAATTGAAAATGTTGAATTCCAAAATGAAAAAATATTATGAAACCAAAAATAGTTAGTTAAGGTGACAAAAAATATAATAATTTGAAAAAAAAATTTGGCCAAAGAGATTATAAAAATTAATTTGAAAAAACTATGTAAAATGAGAAGTTGTAGTCATTTAAATGCCCATGAACTTGGAAAACTATTAAAATTGGCCTTAGAATAATTTTTTGTCAATAAAATACCCTTAAACTAGGTAAAACTGTTTGAAACTATAAAAATGGAGAAAGTTGAAAGATCATATTTACCAACCCTGACATTATTCAGAGAGATGAAAGGGCAGTTTTTGCACTGTTTTCCCAGTTTAAGTGTATATTAATGACAAAAAATATTTCCCAAAGGCAGTTTTAACACGGTTTTCCCAGTTTAAGTGTATATTAATGACAAAAAATATAACCCAAAGGCAGTTTTAACACGGTTTTCCTAGTTTAAGTGCATATTAATGACAAAAAATATTTCCCAAAGGCAGTTTTTACACGGTTTTCCCAGTTTAAGTGTATATTAATGACAATAAATATTTCCCAAAGGCATGTTTATCATAATTAATGCACGTCTCTCTCCGTCTCCCCAACTTCTGAGTCTCTTGCTCTTCTCTTCCCTATTTAAGTTGGTCCTCACACCCTTTTCTTCTACAACCATCATCTGTTTAGGTTTTCACACTTTCACTTTCACTTTCACTTTCACTTTCAGTTTCACCATGAGAAAACGTTTTAACCGTGAATCATCCCCCCCGAGCATAGGCAAACGCCCACACTCGAGCAGCAAAGGCAAAGAACCTTGCACAGTCGACACGACATCCACAAACTCCTCCTCCGATTCTGTGGTTCTAGCCAAGCAAGTGTTCAATTACATTGAGGCTCACATTGATATGATGAAGAACGAAGTCCAAACCTGAAAGAAGAGGTGAAAACTCTTCAGGATACGCATCGCGCTTTTCAAGGCACTGCAATGATCAACAAGACTCTCTCCCATGCCCTCATGGACATAGTTCGCAGAGCTGAAGTTCTTGTTAATCCTCCAACGCCTCGTCCAGGCCCAGCGATGAACGATGCCCCCCCCCCCCAAGAATAGTGTGAAGCCTTAATATTCAGTTGTTTTGTTTTTTGCTCAATTGGTTCAGTGTTGTTAATGTTGTTTCCTTTCTTGCTTTTGTATGTTTTTTTGAATGAATATCATCAATGAATGAATCAGTTTTAGTTCAATTGTTATCAATCTTATCATTTTGTAGCCTCTCTCTATCTGCGTCTCTCCCTATCTGTTTGTTAATTCAATTCAGATCTAAAATTTTAAACTGTGGCTTCAATAATGGAAGAATAAAGGCTGGAAATGGTTTATTTGATAGAGAAAAAGATAAACATAGAAATTGAATTTTAGAAGATGAAGAGCTTGCTGAAAAAAAGTTCTGATTTGACAAGATTGTGACTTTATTTTTTATTTTTTCACACTCTAGAATTTAATCAAATTTTTAACAATTAACACTTTTGCATTTGGTCATTTTAAAAAAGAAAGGATTTTTGGACGTTAATATACTGAACTTTTCGGGTATTGGACAATAATGCACTGAACTTTAACCGTGGACAATAATGCACTGAACTTTGAGGGGTGTTGGACAATAATGCACCCGAAACAATTTCAACGGTGGCTGATTTGGTGGTGATCTTACGTGGCCGGCCGAGAAGATGAATAGACTAATGATATCTAATTTTATGAAATGTCAGCCAACTTACACAAGCAAATATGATTTTATACAATTACGACAACAATCTCTCTACGAAACACTTTTAAACAAATGTGACTTTATGTTTTGTTTTACTCTTTTCAAAGTTGATTCTCTTTCTTATGTGTGGATTAGCTGATATGTCACAAATTTAAATATTTTTGGATCACTTCATCTCCTCCACGTGCTACTTAGGATTGCCTGCCACCAAGTCAGTCACTCCCAAAATCGTTACGAGTGCATTATTGTTCAACATCCCCCAAAGTTCAGTGTATTATTGTCCAATGTTAAAGTTCAGTGCGTTATTGTCCAATACCCCAAAAGTTCAGTATATTAACATCCAAAATCCAAAAAGAAAATTAAAAATAAAACAAAAAAAAGGGTGAAGATGAAACATAGCAAGATAAATAGAAGAAGTTGAAGATGATGAAGAAAATGATAAAAACCACATCCAATGTACTGGATTTGAACCTGCAACCTCTAGTTATCACAATACCAATATTGCCAATGTTCTAGTGTACCAAGGTGTAGCATTAACTAGAAACAATTTGTATTTATTAATAAATTTATGCAGTCAAATTTTTTTTAAAAAAAAAGACGCCGGAGAACATGAGGAAGAATATGAGGATGATGGAAATAGTTTCTGGTACCCAAATCAGAACATTCATTCAACAAAATACCATTAATAATGTGTAATATTAAATTTTTGTTCATCACATTCCATTGAACACCATCAAACAAACCACCATAAAAACCCATAAACATCAAATTAAACACATACATACTAAACTTAGCCCTAAATTAGACTAAAACTGAAAGGCATATTAGAACAGAGTATGCCATGCAAAACATCTTACAAACAATTACCAAATTTTTTTTTTTAAAAAAAACAACAATTTGTTCATCTTGCTGCTGCTGCTGCTTCATCTTTCTAGAACCTTCTGCCTCCCACCACCAAACTAGGCTTTCTAAATTATGAACCCCGCCATGGCCGCCATGAAAACACCGCTCAACACAAGAAGCCTATTTCTAGTCTTCTTCAGTACCTTACCTTGGTTCCTTGCATTGATCAATTGCCAAATTGTCTCCACATGTTCTCTCCTCAAGTCAGAGAGTTTCCTGTTTGTTCTAACTCATTGAGCAGCCAAAGAGGTGCTTTTCTGGAGGATAGAGACGGTGGGTCCCCTGAGTGTATTGCAAATGGGGTCGTCCACCCATTCTTGTAAGGCACATGTTTGGGGGGTCCCGGCAAACCTGCACCGGACGAACCTCCGAAATGGTTCCGTCGGTGTCATTGATAGTCTAACCACACAGGGAACGCCGCACTCACAGGTCTGATCCGTGTATGAGTAACACGGACACGATTTCCATGCAATGATCTGGGCATGGTCGACAATGTCGTTTTCCATTTTTTGTGTTTAGGGAAGGGAAAGGTTGAAATATGTAGAGGATGAAGGAGAGCAAATCCTAAGAGAGAAGTGGATGAATAAGAAGTTTGACAGGGGAGGAAGGGTTATTATATCAAATTCGTCAGAAGTTAAAAGGGTGGTCTACTCACATGTCCAATCACAGTTAATTACGTATTTCCCGGGAAAAGGTCACTGAAAGAGCATTTTGATACAATTTTACTCGGCTTAAGGGTATTTTATTGACAAATAATTTTTCAAGGCCTACTTTGATAGTTTTTCTAGATGACTATTCAGTACAAAATTTCAAAGTTTGGGGGTAGTTATTGTAGAAAAAATACTAACTAGTGGCAATTATGACATTTCAGCATCTCACCATTCAAATGACCTTTTGGAGTCTTCCCCAAGTTTATTATAAATATCTCTCAATGAATATCCTAACAAAGGAGAACTACCAGCCTACTTTTTCAATAAGCAATATGCATCAACAACTTCAATTCTAGAAGCTTTAAGATCTTTAATAAACTCCAAACCTTGGTCTAACACTTTATGATGCGAAGGCAGCTAGTGACGTTGCTTCGGGCAACACAAAGGTGATTACGTTCAGTTACATGCCTTGCAATATTCCACTTCCCATCCTTGTCAATGTTAAACTATATAAATCTTCCACAATCAATCCTTGTATCAATATTGGTATACCCTTTATCTTCTTTCATGTCCTCTTTCTAGCAACAAACATGACGCATAGACAACTGACCATAGCTTCGTTTACTTGTTGTTCGGTCACGTTTCGAGCCAAATTTTATATCTTTTATAGGGAGTCTTGCTTGTTTTAGCCCTGATTTTATATATTAGATATGATAATTTTACGTTTTGTAGGAAGATAATGAGTTAGAAGGAAATTGAGCTTAATTGAGGCTTTCTAGGGAATCCCGAGCGATTACCCGAGCCGACCCGAGTCAACCCGAGCTAATCCGAGCTGAGAGTCGAGGCGAAACCAAACCGGGAACCTCATCTCCATTTTTGGCACAAAACAGGGCAAAGTAAGCAGTGGGTTGTCGCACCCGAGTCACAGTCGGTAACACCCGTGACAAGCTGCTGCCGCATCAAGCCAAGCATCACACCAGACAAGAGTCGCGCCCGCGACAAGCTTCAGAGAGAAGACAAGTGTTGCGGACAAATGTTGGTCACATCCGCGAGCCTTGGTGTCGCGCCCGTGAAAAAACTAGGTCGCGCCCGCGACCGATCAAGTAACGCCCGCGACTGAGCTGAACGAGCGACGGACATGAAACGGACAGACCCTGGTCATGCCCGCGACCAAGGATGTCGCGCCCGCGACATGTCAGAAATCTGCAGAAACCTACGCGCGTGTCTGCGGGATTAGTTTTAGGGTTTTGGATGTTTATCCTTCCTTCTATAAATACCCATGTATTTCAGCACTATTGGGATATCTAGGAGTAGTTTCAAAAAGTAGTATTAGCTTAGAATTAGGTTAGATTAGGTTTATTGCTTTCTCTAAGTTTTCATTAAGCATTTTAATTGTTCTTCAAGCTTTATTCGATTTCTTGCATTTGTATTCAAACTTTCTTCAAGCTTTCTTAATTCAAGCAAGTTTCCATTGAAGCATTTTCAAAGCTTTCTCTCTCACTCTCTCTCTCTCTTTCTCTCTTTTTCTTCTTTCAATTGCCATTGGTGCCTTGATTTCACGCTTTCTAGTGATATTCACAACCAATCCACTTTTAGTGAGGAGGAGGATCAAGGGTCACAAATTCTACTTCCTAGTGAGGATTTGTAGATCCTTGGTAATCCAATTCACATTTTCTTGTTTGTTCGGGGGAAATCCAAGTGAATATTGAAGGAATTAGTGAAGATTTTGGTCATCGAAGGTGTAATTTCTTTGCCCCAATTTCATTGTTCAATCTAGTTTTCATTCATTGGTTTTCATTTCTTTCATAATTTCATGCTTTTATTGCTTTCTTTGATTTCATGTCTAGATTTGTATAATTGCTTTATTTATATTATTTACCGCTTTCCGCATTGAGAAAACCCCAAACGCAAACTGATTCCCTTGTCAAGCCTAACACCCATCCCTGTGGACCGACAACCCTAACTTATAAAAACCCACACAAATTACAACCGAACACTTGTCTTGTGACGACGAATGCTAAAACCAACCTTATATGCATAATCATTATACACCTTAAAAGCTTCATAATATGAGAAAACAATGTGGCCTATTAAATCTCTTACTACTTCTTGCTCAAACTGAACAATTTGCCAATTATATCATTCGAACATCATGCGTAAAAAGATGAACAAATTACCATATAGTGGTTAACATAAAAAAATGCAAAAATTTACATTGATCCAGACACATGACATATACCTCCAATTGTTAATGACTAATGCTACAACTTCTTCATCAAACAATGCATGCACAGACAACCAAACAATAAAATTAACCTCTACATAACTCTCTCTTCCACCCGTAACCATTGAAAATTGCAAATTGGTCAGTGACTAATTCTATTGAATTATTGAACAACACAATAGTTATGAATGACAATACTTTCGGTAGACAATCAGAGTTTGATATCTAGTCCCTTGTTATAAACTAATGCAAAATAGTGCAAACTCATCTATGATAATTATGTTCTCAACTTGATTAATGTAGTTGCTCACATTGTTCGCTGAGTAATGCATCATTAGATTACTGTATTTGTCATATTTGTTCACTAAATTAATCATCATTGTCTTGTTCATCTTTGCTCGCAGAATCAATCATGTGTGCACTGGATTCATCATCATTGTTCACTACAATAGTCAAAATTATGATGTATAATGGGATCAAAGATTACATCTTGATCAATTACACATCAAGGGAGACGTGCAGCCAATCTCAACGTGGGAAGCTTCAAGTGAACTAGGGCGAAAGGTAGGGTGCTTTGTGAGAGAAAGATGGAGTCTTTGAGAGAGTGGAGAGACTTGAGATGGAAATGAATTAGGGATGGAGAAAGATGAGATCTTTGTGGAGTTTAAGAGAAGAGAGAAGGACGAAAACAGGGAGGCTTTTGAAAGTGACGTGAGGTCTTTGTGGAGGGAGGGATTACTTGAGAGAGATTTGAGAGAAGAGAAGGGATGGACGTGGATTTGAGGAAGAGATGAGGATGGCGTGAGCTAGGGATGAGGGAGAGAATGATTGAATGAATGCATGAGAGTATGAGAGATTATGGAAGAGATTTGGCGTGAGGCCTTTAAGAGAAAGAGAGAGAAATTGATGATTTGACAGAGTAGGGTTTGAGAGAGAGATATGGGAGGGACGTTTGAGAGAGGGGGAAGAGAGTGAATTAGGGTTTGGAATTTATCTCAACTATATTGATAGAGAGATAAAAGAAGTAATTATCTTAACTGTATTGACAGAAAGATAAGAACGGATAGATCTAGGTTTCTAACTTGAATCCACAAGAAAGACAATCTAGGGCTAACTTTCTAGACCGCAACCTAGGATCAAGCTCTTCCTAACCACTTGGGTGCCATACCAAGATACAATAGAAGAAAGGGGTGAGGTTTATCCAAACTCTCGAGAGAAAGCTAAAAGCTTAACTGATTTCATAATTCAAAGTTGGGTGTTCTCAATACTCACTACATAACTCATCATTATTTACTACCATGACAACTGTTGTGCATTATAGTGAAGCCATCTATAATATGGTGTACTGATCGTAGTTCACTGCATTGGTCATCATCATTCACTGCATCACTCATCGTTCGTTAATGTCGTTGTTCCATTCTTTACTAAATAAACAACTTTACACAACAAATTTTTTAAGAATCAACACGGTATTATTGTTGGCAACCCCAACAGACCCAACCATGAAACATTACTTACTCAATTCAAATAGATGTAATAAATGAGTATACTCCTTCCGGATCAAATTCAAGAATTCAAATGCCCTGATTTTTATCTATAGAAAAATCACATCAACCTTATTAAAATATGAAGCATATATGATCATGAACTCACTTAGGTACAGCGGATTAATCATCCTTACGTATCAAATTTTTAGCAAGTTGTCGACTCCCATTTTGATCTTCAATATCTTCCATAACTTCAACTTCTACTACATGCTTCATTGTAGTACCATTGGTTATTTCAAAAAATGAAGCACATATGAACTTTTCATTGAGATAAAAATTTTAACTTACGTTTCAATAAGTAACTGTTAGTGATTTCTAACGGTGAACAATCATGTTATGCTCAGTGAACAACCGTGCATGATAGTGTTCAGTAACTGCATTGGCTGATTAGCCTACTTCTCGTTAACTACTGCAATTAATCACCCGAATTGTTGTTGAATATAAACATTCAAATAAGTTTATTTGACATGGCTGCCATGTCAGCTCTTGGAGCACTTGCTCCATGAGTATACAATAATTTGCATCAATACACACCCATATAACATGACAAACCAAAACCCGACTTGACAAAAACACAATGACAAAAACAGACCAAGGTTCGTGTGAGAATACCGACAATCAAAATGTAAAAGCGAACACTAGCCCCAACAAAGCAGGGACGGAGGCCATAATCAACGGTAAAATCTTTCAGGTATGTGAAACGATTCGACCCGACAAACAATCAAAAATTGTCGCCCTTCTGCTGCCACAGGCGCCAGCCCTAGGGTCGACTGACGACGACGGCTCAATCTAAGGAACCCTTCCACCTCCGTCGTCCTTCCAAATGCCAGCAATCATCGGGTCAAATCCTTTAAACCTTTATTTATGTTAGGGTTACAGGAGGGGGGAACGGGGTAGGGATGCCACATGTCGTTGGCCAGATTAGCTTCACATGTATTACAAAGCTTTATTAAATCATAGCTCTTGATTTTAAAATATAAGGTCCAGATGAACTCATCTTATTGTCTCACCATATTTCCAAAAAATTACTCGGAAGTACCCCAATATTTGAGGTAACTATTTTTGGTACCCCAACTTTTCAAAACTCATTTTGAGGTACCCTTAATTTTTGAGTTAGTAATTATTAGGTGCTTTTCTAGGAATCAATTTTATTAATTGACCGAAATACCCTTATTTTTCTTCTTCAATCGTATTTCTTCAAGAATGGAAGAACAAGGGTATTTCAGTCACTTAATAAAATTAAATACCGGAAAAACACCTAATAATTACTAACCTAAAAATTAAAGGTACCTCAAAATGAATTTTGAAAAGTTGGGGTACCAAAAAAAAAATTGTTTCCCCAAATATTGAGGTGCCTTCGAACAATTTTTTGTCATAATTCTGATTCCATTGGAATGATTCCCTTGATTATATTGATTTCTGCTACATATGTTGCGAATTCTCCAGCATGATTTGGACTTTTTGGATTTCTGTAATCTAATTAGAGTTTTGAATAATGGAATAAAAAGAAAAACTAGCGGTGTATATCCCGTTCATGTATGGGAAGATTGTCAGTTATTAAAATATCGAGGATTATGTGTGTTATGCTATTTTATGATAAGATATATATGTTAAACTTATTAACATTGAAATATACAATTTTCACACACACATATATAGATCATATATTAAAAAAATTTAATTACATAATTTATTTTAATTTAGATAATTAAAATATAATTATGAATATGAAAATAAAATCAACAATTATTTATCTTTATAATATAAATAATTTTGAATACTAATTTACATTATATATCTCGAAAAAAAAACTATATATATATATATATATATATATATATTGCAATTTTCTTTTTTGCAATCATTAACTAGAGAAAAAAATTATATATATATATATATATATGGAAGTGATCATATGAGCATTGTGTTTATGTGAGCATGTGAGCATTAAGGATGTGGACCCTTAGATCTTCAATCAATGGATGGAAAAAAAAGGAGGAGTTTAGCTTTTTTTGACCCTTTTAACAAGCCATCACGTGAGTATTGGTAGGAAAAAAAAAGAGAAAAGGCAGCACCTGATGTATGCAAGGTCGCTAGGATCAAAGTGATGACCTCACAGACACCAAGCAGACACACACAAAACTGGAATCTGGACCTCACAACTGATAATTGAATGCAAACAACTCCAAAACATGGCTCACAACAGAGAACCAATCACAATCTCCTCCAAAACAGAGCATAAACACCAAAACACAAATGGATGAAATGAGTGACGTATGAAATGTGATCGGATGGGCAAATAACATCAAGAACTCATGAAGGATTTTGGGACTTATTCAAATGGATTGAAATGGATAATGAGGGATGGAAAATGCAGAAAGATAAAGGATAGAATTAAGTGATTACCGATCAATACAGGCACACCATGACCGATTATCACAAGAGCAATGGACTTGATGACCTCAATGGATACAGGCACACCACCATCGAAGCTACCAAGCTCTACACCCACCACAAGGATTGCCAAATAACATCAAGGATAGAATCAATGGACTTGAGGTGTGAAATGTGATCGGATAGACGAAATAACATCAAGAATTCATGCGGGATTTTGGGATTCGATCAAATAGATTGAAATGGATAATGAAGGATGGGAAAAACAGAAAAGGAAAGATAGACTTGAGCTCAAGCTGATACAGGCACACCACAACTAGAACACAAGGGCAACAGACTCGATTACCTCAATGGATACAGGCGCACCACCATTGAAGCTACCAAGCTCTACACCCACCACAAGGATTGCCAAATCCTTGATACTGTAGTAGAATTAACCAATTTTGAGAGTTTAACGTCACTCACAAACAAGAGGCTCAATAAGGCACTCAATTCTCATATTTCATATTTCAAGTTGTTAATTGGAATGACCTCACAGTGGGTATATATAAGCCCACCTGAGATATCTAATTAGGAGTTTCTTGAGCAAAAAGAAAAAGTCCTAATCTTGCTTAATTAACTAATTACATCAGAATAAGATAAAATGTAACTAACTTATGAAGCTTCTAGAACAATAAAAATGAGGGCTAATAAACGCGTCACACATGGCATCTTCATGAAGCTTTTAGAACAATTGGAAGGCTCTAGAAACATCACACATGGCGCTTTCTTGTTGGAGCAGCATTCCTCACGTGGGCAAGGCTCGATTATCACCTCACGAGCTGGAAGGACCTCAACAGCTCAAAAGTGACATCTTCATAGAGGGCCTCATTGACAAACACCTTACTGAATTGGAAAGACCTCAACAACTCAAGAAGTGAAGTCAAAAAAGTGCAAATAGTCTTCCTCTAGTAGGGAACGTCCTTGGACGTCCAAATTCTCAGCAGACTCAAGATGGAGGTCCTCATGCGTATATTCAGATTGCATAAAAGATTAATGACCTCCAATAAATAGAAGATGATGCAACCCAAGTGAAAAGACCAAAAGGACCTTGCTGAAACACCAAAAGACAAGTTGATCCCGAATGAGGTCCTCATGCACGTACCCAGATTGTAATAGTTGTGCAGAATGCAAACGACCAAGTTGAAAAGAACAACCGGCTCTAGATAAACGTCCTCAATAAGAACAATCGGCTCCAAATAAACGTCCTCAATGCATGCCCAAAACAAGATAGCTTCGTGGAACCCAAATGACCTTCGGACCATGTAAGCTTGGACATTATGATCAACCTCCAAGGGACCAAATGTGAGTGAGGCCTCAATTTTGAAGTATTTAGACAATAGAGATGGCCTCACATCAGGTGGATGACCTCCTTCTGGGATTCATGGATGGCCTCAACACATGCTGACACCAAATGAGGTTGTGAGGGCTGATCTCCATCATTCCCCCCAAGTTGAGAAAAGTTTGTCCTCAAACTTGGAAAGTCCTCTGCCACCGAATAATATGGTCTCAAAGATATACACCAAGAATAGTATGGCCTCGAAACAGCTACATGGAAGGTTGCACTTCCACCAAGTTCATCCGAAAAATCCAACTTGTAAACATCGTTTCCCACCTTTCCAAGGACCTCAAAGAGACCTTCAGCTCTTGGAACCAACCACCCTTTCCTCTTGGATCGAAATCTGTCCTTCTTGAGGTAGATCCAAACAAGATCTCCCGGCAGAAAACCCAACTTCTTCTTTTTCTTGTGAGCAAAATCATGAAACTTAGTTGTCTTCTTCCGTTCATGGTGAAACTCATATTCAGGAGGTAAACCAAGGGGTTTTTCTTCCGGAAACACATAAGGATAGTGTACCAAAGGAAGGGTAAGGAGGGGATGGCCATTTGAGGAGTTTGGGTTTGTGTTTTGGTCTAGGAGAATAAGGTCCTCATTCGTATCAAGGAACTTCAAAAACCAGGGCCTTAAGGACAAAATCATAGGTTGATGGATTCTGGGAATTGGCTCATCTATGGAGGGTGATGATGTGGGGATAAAGAGGTATGGAAAGTAGGTTTGGAAACTTCCCTGGTTGAAAAGGAAGTTATTTGGTATGAGGGATTTTTGTGGGGCTTTTGGGGCTGTTTTGTGGGCTAAGGATAGTGGTGGCTTGAGTGGAGGGGTGATAGTAGGATTAATGACGAACCAAGGTTGGTAAGGAATGTCCATAACAATGCTTGACTGTCTGGAGGGCCTCAAAACAGAACAGCTGACAATTTGAGCAAAATGATATACGACATAGATGCTTTTCTTGCTAAAGATGGTGAAGGTATGACACGACAATGTGCCTCCTAGCACAACTTCCACAGTAAACATCCAAGGCATACTCCCCAATATAGAACATATGATCAAGGCCTTAACAACATTCCACACTAATCCACAACAAGTATCATCAAAGCTCACAAAATCAAGATAATATGATTTCACTTCTTTTCCACTATCTTGACTCAACCAAAGTTTTATAATCACGACAACCTTCTCAACACAACACCAAAGCACATGAAATTTCACAAAACATGCATTCATGAAACTCCAAAATATTCGCAAGTATGCTTCATTCATGCCCATCAAAATAATGTAATAAGGAAGTTCTTGAGATCCCATACCTTGACCAAAATATTGAACTCCAATCAACTTGAAAAGAATCAAGGCCGGAAAATCAACATCACCAGTAAAAACAATGAGCTCCTCCACTGAGTTTGTTGGGGACTTGATACTCCATTCATCATACTTTGACCTCCTTCGCTTCCACCTCTTTCGTTTTGGTCTTCTTGTCACCTCCAAATTCACCCATAGAAGCGACCTCGATTGGAAATTAACCAACTCAACATTGAAGCCACTGGAAGCTTCATCCTCCATTCTCATCCTTGTAGCACGCAAAGATGACATGATGTTCATAATCACGAGTTGAGGTTCAGATTCTACCTATGTCACTGGCTGACAGAATCTTGAGGTCATTGGCTGTGTTAAGGACAGAGAGTTCTCAACCTCTTTATCATAAACAGGATCCTCCAAAAATTCATTTGCACACTCTTCTTCATAAGGATCCTCTACTTCCTCATCATATCTAGGATCTCTACCTCTTCTCTCGGATCCACTAAAGGGATTTTCCTCTTTTTCTTTTTTATCTTCTTCCTCCTCTAACCCCTTATAATCTTCTTCATCTTCATACACATCAAAAATAGGAGGGTGATTAAAATCGACCTTGTGTTCATCCTCGTGTTCTTCCTCTTGAATCAAAGGTGGTTCAAGTGACTTCATGGAATCATAAATAAATTCACACAAATTTATCTCCAATCGCAACATCTTGATCTCACGCCGCAATCTCCTTAATCTCCTTTCCTCCTTCAAAATTTGCTCACTCTTTCAAGATGAAGACTTGTTGTAAGTCATGGCTGCTGGGTTTTTTGTGGCTATGTGTTTGGGCTGATTTTGGGATGTGTTTAGGCTCAAAAGAAATCAAAACTCACTCACCATGATGGTAGCTAGCTCTGCAACCTCCTAAGGTGTTCTGCTACTGCCCAACATCACAATCAACACCAATATACTCCCTCCAAGATGAAACTCAGCTCTGATACCAAGTTGATGTATGCAAGGTCGCTAGGATCAGAGTGATGACCTCACACACACCAAGCGGACACACACAACACTAAGATTCTGGACCTCATAACTGATAATCAATTACAATCACTCCAAAACAGGGCTCACAACAGAGAATCAATCACAATCTCCTCCAAAACAGAGTATCAACACTAAAGCACAAATGGAAGAAATGGGTGAGAAATGTGACCGGATGGACGAAATAACATCAAGAAATCATGCGGGATTTTGGGATTCGATCAAATAGATTGAAATGGATAATGAAGGATGGGAAAAACAGAAAAGGAAAGATAGACTTGAGCTCAAGCTGATACAGGCACACCACAGCTAGAACACAAGGGCAATGGACTCGATTACCTCAATGGATACAGGCGCACCACCATTGAAGCTACCAAGCTCTACACCCACCACAAGGATTGCCAAATCTTTGATACTGTAGTAGAATTAACCAATTTTGAGAGTTTAACGTCACTCACAAACAAGAGGCTCAATAAGGCACTCAATTCTCATATTTCATATTTCAAGTTGTTAATTACAATGACCTCACAGTGGGTATATATAAGTCCAGCTGAGATATCTAATTAGGAGTTTCTTGAGCAAAAAGAAAATGTCCTAATCTTGCTTAATTCACTAATTACATCAGAATAAGATAAAATGTAACTAACTTATAAAGCTTCTAGAACAATAAAAATGAGGGCTAATAAACGCGTCACACATGGCGTCTTCATGAAGCTTCTAGAACAATTGGAAGGCTCTAGAAACATCACACATGACACTTTCTTGTTGTAGCATCATTCCTTACGTGGGCAAGGCTGGATTATCACCTCACGAGCTGGAAGGACCTCAACAGCTCAAAAGTGACGTCTTCATAGAGGGCCTCATTGACAAACACCTCACTGAATTGGAAAGACCTCAACAACTCAGGAAGTCAAGTCAAAAAAGTGCAAATAGTCTTCCTCTAGTTGGGAACGTCCTTGGACGTCCAAATTCTCAGCAGACTCAAGATGGAGGTCCTCATGCGCATATTCAGATTGCATAAAATATTAATGACCTCCAATAAACAGAAGATGATGCAACCCAAGTGAAAAGACCAAAAGGATCTTGCTGAAACACCAAAAGACAAGTTGATCCCGAATGAGGTCCTCATGCACGTACCTAGATTGCAATAGTTGTGCATAATGCAAACGAACTCCAAATGGATCAACCTTTGGCATTTAGGAGAGCTCAATAATAAACTTCCTTGACTTCCAAAGAGATGAGAATCACACACCAAGTTGAAAAGAACAACCGGCTCTAGATAAACGTCCTCAATAAGAACAACCGACTCCAAATAAACGTCCTCAATGCATACCCAGAACAAGATAGCTCCGTGGAACCCAAATGACCTTCGGACCATGTAAGCTTGGACATTATGATCAACCTCCAAGGGACCAAATGTGAGTGAGGCCTCAATTTTGAAGTATTTAGACAGTAGAGATGGCCTCACATCAGGTGGATGACCTTTGATATAGTCAAGGACCTTCTGGGATTCATGGATGGCCTCAACGCATGCTGACACCAAATTAGGTTGTGAGGGATGATCTCCATCAGCACCCGTTCCCAATAACGGCGCATGGTAAGCAATTCCAAAACACAAAATTGAACTTTCAAGATCCCTCCTGCAGATTGATCTTTCGTCTCCCATATTCCTCCATGATCGACAGTGAGCTGAACAACGAAGGCGCCGAATTCGACGGCGAAAAAGGAACTCGACGACGAGAGACGACGGAGTGGGAAAGTTTTCAGGTAAGTGAATTTTGGGTGTTGGGTTTCAGTGCAGAATTAGGGTTCAATTCGGGTGCAGTGTTCGTTAAATGGGGTTTTCTAATGTGAATTTGTTTATAAGATTTTTTTTGGAGTTTAATTCATTGAAACGATTGTATGAGGTTTCAAATACGTGTAATATCAAGTTCAATGGTCGAACAAGGAAGCGCGAAGCAGGTCCATGTGGAAGAAGTAAGTAAAAGGTTAGTGTTTTAGGCTGGGTGAATACAAATTTTCGATGTGTCAATTTCAGATACTTGAAATTTTGAAAATTCAATGGTGAATGTAGTTCACAATCGTAGTAATAAATGTCCATTGTTGAGAGGTATTTGTGATTGATAAAGGTGTAAGTTTGGCGGGGGTTGTATGAGTGTTGTGACAGAGTTTTTTGTTACTGTCCACTGATGTATATTGTGATGTCCACTGATGTATCTGATGATGTCCACAGTAATGAATATGTATTTTGAACATACGAACTCGTGTTGTAGTTGACTCTTTAAAAAGGTTGGGTTTTGGGGGTGGGGTTTCTATTATGAAAGTGGTGTGTTATATGGGTATTGTCCACAGGGACATTAGTTAATATCCACTTATGAAAGTTGGGCCGTCTACAGTATTGGTGATGTGATTTGAATATACGAATTCGTTATGTAGCTGACATTTCAAAATGTTGGGTTTTGGGGGTGGTTTTCTTAGTGTGAAACTGGGATGTTATGTGCTTGTTGTCCGCATGCATTGTTTTTATGTATACTGAATTAAATTGAAGTGGTATATGATTGTTGTCCACATTGACATTTATTAATATCCACTGGTGATGTCTACATTGGCATTTATTGATATCCACTGATGAATTTGGGATTTTGGAATGATTCATTGCTTCTTGTATGAATTGAGAAATAGATCGTCAGTACTACTCTTGGTTTTATGTATTTATGAACATAAATCGTTGAAAATAATGGTTGACATCCCCTGCTGTTGTACTTGATGCCACAATGATAATGCTTGATGTCCCCTGCTATTATGCTTGATGTCCATACTGATAATGGTTGATGTCCCCTGCTTGTTATACTTGTTGTTCATTTTATTATAATTTGATATCCACTTGGTATGTAACTTGATATCCACTTTGTATGTAACTTGATGTCCGTTTGTTATACTTGTTGTTGTACTTGATTTGCTCGTTGGTATTGGTTGATGTCCACAGTAATAATGATTGATGTCCACTAATGTCATGCTTGATGTCCGCATCTGCTTTGTTTGATGTCCTTAATCATGATGTGATGTCCACTGTCATTACGTATTTATGACTATACTCACTATGCACGTTGTCAAAGTGGTGATGTTTGTGTATGTCATTTTCTTGTAGTTGATATGCACATTGGTAATGGCCAATGTCCACATTAATAATGGTTGATATCTCATGTTTACTGTCCACATCCATTTTGTTTGATGTCCATACTCAACATGCTCGATGTCTACTATTGTTACGTAATATGACCATACTGAGTGTACACGTTGTTAAAAGCATTCAATATTAGTTGGTGGGAATACTGATGGTTTGTGGGTTTTTGACCAGGGATCAACATAGCCTCACTTGTTCTAAAGATCCTCGGAATGTGGTCGCATCAATAGTTCAAGATTTTTCGTCCGCAATTAATAAAGTGGGAGATCAAGTCTAGTCCACTCACATATTATGGGAACATCATCTGAGGTGACCCCATCTCAAATTGAGGGTCCAGATTCAGCTGAAGATGAATTCTCTTTCCACAATAGGATGAGCAACAACTTGTGTTTCGTTGTAGGAAAAATATTCGGAAGCGTTGAGGAAGTTGTATTGTCATGATATTATTATGCCTGAAGACAATAAATTGAAGGAATATGCGTACATTAAGACTTCCCATTAGGATGAGGCCAAGTCACTTACGCATATCTGATTCAAGTTTGCGAGATAGTGGACTCTTGTGTTGGGATTATGTAGTAGATTATGTATTTTGATAATTTAAGATCTTTAATGTTTATCATGTCAATGTCATGAACAATACTTGACACGTTGTTTAGTTTTGTCCTATATTTTTCTTCTTCCTTTTTATGAGAACATAGTATGTGTTTGGTATGCAAAAACACATTTGTTGGATGTGTTTGCAGAAAAATGGTGATGTGTTTGTGTCTGTCATTCAATTGTACTTAATGTGTAAATTGCTAATGGTTGATGTCTGCAGCGACAATGTTTGGATGTCCACTGCTATTATGTTAGATGTCCACATCCATGTTGTTTTGATGTCCATAACTCAACAAACAATATAATGCAATATGTTAACAATGAAAAATTATAGTGAACACATTTAATGAAGCATAGGATTGTTAAAGTGTGAATCTGATTATTATGTATCCCAAGAAAAAAGAGTAAGACTACTGCATAATGACGTGTATGAAAGGCTACGAGTCTCTATGATGATAATGCATGATGTCCTCATGCTATTGTATTGGTTGTCCATATTGATAATACTTGATCTTCTTTGCTGTTATACTTATGAGTATATTGATAATACTTGATGTCAATTACTGTTATTCTTGATGTTCCCTACTGTTGTGCTTGAATGTATTGTATGTCAATAATGTTAATACTGAATGTTCCTTATTGTCAAAATTGATATCCATATTAATAATACTTGATGCTTACTGTTGTTATTCTTGATGTCCCTTGTTGTTGTGCTTGAGTATATAATGTGACAATAATGTTATTCTTGATGTCCCATGTTGTAATACTTAATGTCCTATGTTATTGTACTTGATGTCCATGTTGATAATGATTGATGTCCACTACAGTGATTCTTCGATGTCTAGTTTGTATGACGTCACAATGCATTGTGTAATGATTTATAAACCTAATGTCCTTGCAATTTATACTTGAAGTTCACATAGACATAACAAAAATCCACCTCATGTAATTTCAATGCCAAATATTAATGTGTATGAGTGTATTGTGAGTTTGTGAGTCAATAATGTTAATACTTGACGTCCCCTGTTGTTATACTTGATGTCCATCTTGATAGAACTGGATGTCCACTGCTGTTATTATTTAATGTCCACAACATAAAGTGATGGATGCCCTCACTCTTAACAAATGAATGAAAATATATAAAGTGAACGCACATGATGAGTGCCCACATGCCAATTAAATGAATAAAAATATATTAAGTACACACACCAATTAAATCCCACACATGATTGGGTACAATGCATACGAAGAAACATGTTATCCACAGTCCATACGTGCATTGTCTTTTTTAGAAATACTTGATGTCCACGATCCAAACTGGATGTCCATCACTATTTACAAATGAATAAAACTACATGACGAATGCCCTGTCCACAGTCGACATACATGATGTCCTGTTTGGTAATACTTAATGTCCATAATCTAAAATGATGGATTTCCTCACTCTTCACAAATGAACATCAACGACATCAATGATATATTTTGTGATGAACACATTTAACTATGGACTTTCATAACTCACATACTTAATATCAACACCATTATCTATGATGAACACATTTAACTGTGGACTTTTATAACAGAGGCCATCAACCATTATTACTGTGAACATCAACCAATACTAACGCCCACATCAAGTACAACGAAACGGCATACACACCCATCACAAATTTTCCTAATGTCCACTTTCGCTGACCTTAACGTCCACTATGGCCTCACTTGATGTCCACATTGAATTTAGATTTCTCAAAAAAAAAATCTCAACCTTCTCCTGCGCCTGAAACCACCACAAAAAGTCGCCCACCTATACTTTTCCAACGCCGTGGTTGTTCGCTGTTGACTTCGCTGGCTTCCACTACACAAAACATCATGTAAAAAAGAAGAATACATAAAATACTGAAGCTACCACATCCCTAGGATCCTCATAACTAATAGGGCTATCCTGACCTCTACCCACAAAAGAATGATTGATCATTATTCAAACAAACTTCATGTAAAAAAGAAGAATACGTACAAGGACTATTATTGTCATAAAGCACCCTCATACTTTTTCAAAAAATCACATGTCAAACATAAACCAGTTTCATCAGTGCATATCAATTACCAGTTTCATGAGTAGATGTCAGTTAACAACCTTTTGAAACGTCAACTACATAACGAATTAGTATAATACAAACATACAATGTCAATGTGGATATCAATAAATGCCAATGTGGACAACAATCATATACCACTCCAATTTAATTCAGTATACATAAAAACAATGCATGTGGACAACAAGCACATAACATCCCAGTTTCACACTATGAAAACCACCCCCAAAACCCATCATTTTGAAATGTCAGCTACATAACAAATTCATATATTCAAAACACATCACCAATACTGTACACGCCCCAACTTTCATAAGTGGACATTAATTAATGTCCCTGTGGACAATACCCATATAACACACCACTTTCATAATGTAAAACCCACCTTCAATACCCAACCTTTTTAAAACGTTAGCTACAACATGAGTTCGTATGTTCAAAATACATATTCACTACTGTGGACATCACCAGATACATAAGTGGACATCACCATATACGTCTGTGGACAGTAACAAAAAACTCTACGATAACACTCATACAACCCCCGCCAAACTTCCACTTTTATCAACACAAATACCTCCCAACAATGGACATCTATTACTACTATTGTGGACAACATTCACCATTTAATTTTCGACATTTCAAGTATCTGAAATTGACCCATCGAAAATTTGTATTCACCAAGCCTAAAACACTAACCTTTTACTTACTTCTTTCACATGGACCTCCTTCGCACTTCCTTGATCGGCCATTGAACTCAAAATTACACGTATTTGAAACCACATACAATCGTTTCAATGAATTAAACTCTAAAAAAAATCACATAAACAAATTCACATTGGAAAACCCCATTTAACAAACATTGCACCCGAATTGAACCCTAATTCTACACTGAAACCCCACACCCGAAATTCGCCTACCTGAAGACTTTCCCACTCCGTTATCTCTCGTCATCGAGTTCCTTTTTCGCCGTCGAATTCCTCGCCTTCGTCGTTCAGCTTGCCGTCAATCATGGAGGAATATGGGAGACGAAAGATCAGTCTGCAAGAGGGAACTTGAGAATTCAATTTTGTGTTTTGGAATTGCTAACCAAGCGCCGTTATTGGGAAGGAGTGCTGCCTTTTCTCTCTCTTTTTTTTTCCTACCAATACTCACGTGATGGCTTGTTAAAAGGGTGAAAAAAAAGCTAAACTCCTCCTTTTTTCCCATCCATTTATTGAAGATCCAAGGGTCCATATCCCTAATGCTCACTTAAACACAATGCTCATATGATCACTTCCCATATATATATATATATATATATATAAATAGATTTGAAACTTTATTTTCTAAATAAAATTATATTAAAGTTTTATCATTTATCTATCATTAATCCTTGTATAGTATGTATTATTCTCATAATATTCCACTTTGAAAATGATTTGTAGAGTATTATTTTTGCATGTAACAATAATGATACGAAAAATGTGGTAGTCAAATGACAATTACTCTTATCTTAAGGTTCAAATCTTAGTAGAATCAAAATATTTGCCATTAATTTATTTTTTAATTGACAACTTCTTTCCCAGGAAAATATTTCCTGGGAAAGTTTTCTCTGGAAAAGTTTTTTATGGGAAAGAATATTTTATAGTATTTGGTTTAAATTTGAAATCATAGGAAAGTTTGTAGAAAAGTGGGTGAGAATGTCTAAATTACCCTTATTTTTTAATTTATAAAATAGTTTTTTTGGGGTATTTTGGGAAATTTGATTAAAATACTTTCCCTTTCCCATGGGAAACAAACTTTCCCAACCCCTCCCGTGGGAAACACTTTCCCATCTAACATGGGAAAATATTGGGACCCACCACAAAACTTTCATATTCTTATTTTGCAACTAAACATGGGAAATTTTGGTGAATTTGGGAAAGTTGAAAAACTTTCCTAGGAAACACTATGAACCAAACACTCCATAGGTTTGGAAGTAAGAGCAACCAAACCTTCCAAATTTCACAATCTAGTAAGTATGAATTTTCCTTAGGTAGTCTTGTTTTAATATATTAACAGGGTTTTTGGTCCCTAATATATTGGGCTTTCGGGTATTGGACAATAATATACTGTACTTTAGGGGGTGTTGGACAATAATGCACCCATAACAATTCCGGCGGTGACTGACTTGGTGGCAATCCTACGTGGGTCGCCTACCATGTAGGATCACCACCAAGTTAGCCACCGTCAGAATCTTTTCGAGGCCTATTTGGTGAGAGAAAAAGGAATGGAATGACAAACCTAAGGGTTCTAATTCCTTTCTTTTTTGTTTGGTGAACCAATTCTGGAATGGAATAAGGAATTCCTCAGGGTGCTAATTCCTTTCAAATGGGTGGAATTAGAACCCTCCCAAATGTGGGAGGTATCAAATCTATCCCTATTATTTTTATTTTTTTTAAACAAGAATTTTTCAACCCTGAATTGAAACCCACCTGGATGAACTTTACAATCGCTACCTTTAACAACTTCACCACGGCCGCCGTGTCCACCACCAGTTCAACCACCACCACCTTCAACCTCACCTCTCAATTATTTGCCAACCCAAAATCAAAAGGCTAATAAATAAATTCCATGTATAATTTCAGATTTTTTTCTAACCCAAATCAAAAATCTGAATCTCATCTATTGACCAAGGCAAAGACTTCACCAAAAATTTTCGTGACAACCCAACGAATTTTCCAGCAACCACCCACAACATTGAAGGACGAAAGTAGAGAGAGAAAGCATAGAAGAAGATCGAAGTAAACTACAACATAATCTTTCGCGGTTGGAGGGGGGGTGGACGGCGGCTGGGGCGGTAGTTAGGGTTGGGGATGAAGTGACCCAGATCCTCGTTGATGGCTGTCGGCTCCTCAATTGGTCTCTTATTCTGGAATTGAATTGTGTGATATACAGACATCCAGTGGGGGTGGGTGGGGTGGGGAGTTCATATTTTTTGAGTGTTTAATTATTTTTATTATTATTTAATATGTTATTCCCTTCCAATTCCTAGCCAAACAAGTCTATTTTTGGGTTTTAATTCTATTCCCATTCCTCCAGGATTCTAATTCCATTCCCATCACATTCCTAAAATTTATCGAAACAGACCCTCGATGTATTATTATCCAACGCCCCCTAAAGTTTAGTGTATTAATGTTCAAGGTTAAAGTTCAATTTATTATTGTCCAATTCTCTAAAAATCCAATATACTCACGTACAAAAATCCTATTAATCCTATTAGATGAGAAAAAAATGCCATCTGTCTCTGAGGCTGAGTATATATATATATGTTTATCTAAAGGTTTAGTTGACTGTCCGTTTTGGTCTGCCTTATTATTCTTGGTCCAGCTTTCAGACCCAAAGACGGTTTCTTTCCCTCCTGTCCCAATCGAGCACAACTGCTGCCGCCATTTGTTCTTCTTGGGTTTAACTTTGGTGTTTTAATGGAGACCCGATTGGGCATTTCTCTGTGGGAAGTTGTTGATTACAAATGAATGGGAGTTTGAATTGGGTGCTCAAGTTGGAGAAAGAGAGAGAGAAAAATGAGGACTCTTTGTGATGTTTGTGAGAAAGCTGCTGCCCTTTTCTTCTGCGCTGCTGATGAAGCTGCCCTTTGCCCCTCCTGCGACGACAAGGTCTGTTTCTCTCTCTACATTTCTGATTTCTGCATGATTTTGGTAACAAAAGTTTAATTTTATTGATATATGCTACAAGGTGGTGTTGTTATGCTATGATAATGAGGACCTTTTTACAGCAATTTGCTTCCTTTATTTTGATGATGAATTGATGATGATGATGATGATGATCCAAAACTGTAGTCTAATCTCCTTGTGTTTTTATGTGTTGCTCAAAATGCTTCATGTTGTTTGAGTGGCAAAGGTGGTTCAGGAAGGGTATTTAGCAGATTTTAATTGTGAGCTTTTGTGCAACTTTTTCAGCTTTGGATTTTACTAGTTTACCAAAAGGAAAGCTAAATGATTGTCCAAACTAGGTTCTTCTACTTTTTTTGCTATATACTACTACACGACCGAACCTTTTCAAATTATAATATTTTGTTGATATCTAATACTTCATCCCATACTCTGCCTAGGCCAGACTCTGGTGTATTGGTTTGGTCCGCCTGGTTGATCATGATATCTAAGCATTTCTAGAATACACATTTCCCTTTCAAGAGAATTCTTTGCTTAGGGTTATTATTATTTTTTTTAATAGGAGAGAGAGAGGGGGGGGGGGGGATGTTAGGGTTGATGATCCTGTGGATTTTAGTTGGATATAATGGTTTAAGAACCATGTTGTCGTTCGTAATTGGGGGAGGGGTCATAAGGAAGTTAACCCTTTTAGAATTTGCACATTGATGGTTTTAGAAAGTGGCAGCCTTGTATGACAACAGTGTGATTCCTGTCCCATGTGGTGCAATGTGATTTCTAACATCAAATTTAGATTTTTGTATTCTTGAGAGTGCATATGAGATTATGAGCTGACTTTAGTGTCGAGTCTATGAATCCAATTTGCTTTGCTTCACTCTGTAATGTCTGATAACTGAAGTTGTTTCTGAAACATAGTAAGATCTAAATGAAACAGATATGAAAGCATTAGCTTTGTATTTCAACAGGTAGTTAATAAAATCTTATTCATGCTTTCTAGGAATGGTTGTGGAACTATGATACATGTTTGTATTTTTTCCCAATGGCATTCTCTGCCAGAACATGAGATATGCAGTAACTGGAGCAATCCACTGTGGAGCCTCCAAATGACATGCAAGTTGTATGCACTATCTATTGATCTCAAACCATCTTGCTGGATGCCCTTCTCTACTCTATTAGCATTTCGAATCCAAATTTTTTAGTTCAAATGATGCAAGTAAAATTCATGAGAGATTTTCATACAGGGACTATTTGTTCACAGTTGATTGGTTTTGATGGTTTGCCAAAGAAGAAGCCATCTAGGATTAGACACAGGGAGTGTTGGAGACTTCCTTTTCTTGATTTTCTGATTTTGTAGGTTGATGTATGTGTTTTCCGCTCTTAGTTTCTTTAAATAGGATGCTTGTTGTTAACATCGAATAATTTCGCACATTTGGTGGCCTCTGACAAATTGATTTGGCAGGTTCATAAGTGTAACAAGCTTGCAAGCCGTCATGTGAGGGTGAGGATTGCAGACCCTAAAGCTGTTCCTCAGTGTGATATTTGTGAGAGTTCACCCGGTATGTTACATTTTTACCTCCCTTTTTAGTCCTCTTGCGAAACAGATTTTTGAAAAGAAACTAAAATATTTCTTGTTGTCAATGATATACATGTAGCATTCTTTTACTGTGAGATTGATGGAAGTTCTCTTTGCTTACAATGTGATATGGTTGTGCACGTTGGAGGTAAAAGGACACATAGAAGATATCTTATATCGAGACAGAGAGTTGAGGTTGGTCCCCATTTTCTGGTTTTGGCTAAGTTGTATTGATAGACTCTTTTTCGAAGAGCCTTCCATGAACTTATACTCCTCATTTCCATGTCTAGTTTCCAACAGATAGACCAGGGCAATTTGCAGATCCGGCTTCACGATCCATGGATCAAGTTCAGACTAGGAGGGGAGAAAATGCTGAGCCACAAAATCACAGGAATTCATCTGGTCCAGCTGTAGATACACACCCTAGTAGAAATGAACCGGCAGAGGGTAAAATGTTTGATTTAAACATAAAGCCCTACCGAATACCAGAAACTCCTTCAAACAATCAGGTTGGATTTGTCCTGTTCATTGATGAGGCCTGTTTTTATCAAATTTTATCTTGGCGGTTTAATAGGTTGACAACATTACCCCACAAAACACACCGTTCCTTGGATGCTAGATTCATTCGTAGTCATAATTCATAAAGGAACGAGTTGCATCTAGAATATTCAAAAATTAGCATCAATACCATTCTATCTCCAATATCTGATAAGCTGCACACCCTGCCTGTCAATTTCTTTCAATTGTTTAGTATATGGGAGAGTGCAAATGTTGATTTTTTTCTGATATTTTTTCTGAAAACTGCTTCAGATGCTAAAACTGGGTTGCATTAAAGTAATTAAACAAAAAACTGGGTGCATTAAATCATTCCCAGAGCCTTGATCCCTGCCATAGTAATTACAGTTTTTGGACATTAATATCCTGTTCTTTTTTTTTCTTTTTTTTTTAGCAAATTTAAACCAACCTCTGCTTCATAATCATCCAAAGAACGCTCATATGGTAATACAGAGTGCGCACCCCAAGTTTTATGATGTGTCGTCCAACTTGAGAATGTGGTATATTATTGTCTAATACTCTCAAAGTATAGAATATTGGTGTCCAACACTTGTAATTATCACTGACCATTGATTCTCCATGGAGAGCTACACATGTTCTCTTATGAAAAGAAGGGGAATGTCTTCTAATACTGGATTGATGGGATTATTTGATACTGCTTTCTGTACTAACAGAAGAAGCTTCAAGAGACCAACTTTTGTATCTGGATTACATAATAAAGTTTCCCCTGCAAGTTGACCATTGTGAGCTGTGACCCATTAGTAAAGAATAGTTCTGATGCTGACACAGTAATTGTGCCACTATCCTTGGAGGAAAATCACGTAGTACCAACTAGCTTGATTTTTCCCACTTTCCTTTGATTCTCCTCATCTTCGTCCGTTTTGCACCATTCAGTCCAGTTCTGAAACCTTCAGTAGATTCCTACAAGTAATTATTTGTGAGTCATGTTTGGATTTATCAAGTGTAGATTGTGAAGAACAGAGATCCCAAAAAACAAAATCTAAAATGAAAATGAAAATGAAATGGATATTGATGCCATTTTAGTCATGTCATGGCACCATTTGGAGTAGATCACCATCCTATATGGAATTGGGCAACAACTCTGATTGCCTCGGTTTACAATGTGTACAAAAGATGGATAAAATCAATTTTTTGAACTTGTCTCTAATTAAACAGTATCTAATGTAATTTTAGTTGGCTCATTGACAGCAATAAATCATCAAATTGAGAGACAGCCTCAACTTAAAGTTGCATATTGAGGTATCTCTTTTCTGGGATACTCCTTGAAGATCTCAGGTGTAGATGCAAGCCTCAGCAAACACACATACTACTGCTTCTGGTTGGAGTTGAATGTGTCGATGCATTGGTCGTTCTGCTTATTGGATTGCCATCAACTCGATCCATCAATGGCTTATGGCCTGCATCGTGAGATGCCAGGATGTAGGACTCTGTCTCTGTCAACTCTGTAAATTCTTCATATTCAGTATGTAATAGCACTTGGGTCCTCCATCTGCTTATCCTTCTGATTAATGATTTAATTATTATTATTATTATTATTATTATTATATAATGTTTTTAGGTCCACAAATCCACTTAAAGTACCTATATTTTAAGTTTATATGGCTATGGGTCATCACCACCTTTACTAAGATTAGGTTTAATTCCCAAATCCTAACAATATCATGATGGTAAGATGGTCATTCTATGGGTGTCGTGTGACAATGGTAATGCTAGGTTGATGGGTTATATTTGTCATGTATGATTTACCTTTGCCCTGTAAAATTTACTGGTGGTTGCTCGTGGCATAGCAATCATGTGAGTCTCTTCAAACTTGGATATTTTACTGAAGTAAAGTTACCTACATATGTGTACTCAAATAAGTGAGTATTTACTTTCTTTTTTTTTAATAATTATTTGTGGCTTCTCAGCCATGTTTTATTCAACCTACCAAATAAAAAGGGAAAATTGGATTCTAATTATCCATATTTTCAATTTTTGTATGACAATAATTGTTATTTTATTTTTATATTCTAGGGGTCTAAAAAAGATAAAATTGTATTTTGATCGGATGTTATCGAGTCAAGTGGTGGTGACTTGGAGCTTTGCTGACGTGTAACGGTGAGAGTGTGTTTGACCAAGAATTATTATTTTAGTTGTATTCGAGTGGTCTCACTTAAATTGCTATTGCATTCTAATAATCTCATTAACATATTTATTATATTTTGGTGGTCTCATTTCATAGTTGATTATATTATGGTGGTCCTACTTCTTGGTCAAACATACCCTCGTCGGTACACATCAGTAAACCACGGAGTCAACGCAACTCGACTCGATGATGTCCCATCAATATTTTATTTTATATTTTGAATAGCTAAAATATAAAAATTAAGTAGGGATTATTGACATATAAAAAGTGAAGGTAGGAATTATTGGAATCCAATTTTCCAATAAAAGGGGCCAAAAGAGCGCTACATCGGTGAGTTGTTAAGAGGTGATTGTGCACTATATATTGCAGGTGATTGTGTGTGGATCAAATATTTGAGATAGCTTGTAACATAATTTGACCCAACCACACAAAGGCCAACATCAGAAAAGGTTGCGTGTTTGCCTTGGACTTAGAAAGGAATATGTTCTTTGTCATCTTTGTGATATTGGGGGTATTGGTCATAGTATACTGATTTTTATTAATGGACAATAGTATCCCTAATTTTTATATCTAGGTGATATTATTATACCAGTAGTAACTAAGAGGGTGGTAAACCGGTCTCCATGTTGACGTAGCTGGTGGTGGGGAAAAAACATGCCCTAACCCAATAACTCCGTTAAACTCTCCGCTTTTTCCCACTAACACACATTACAATAAGTGGGTTAATTGTGTACCACATCAGTATGAGACAGGTTCATCACCTTAATCGTTGTGCTAGGGCCAAACATTTTTTTTTAAAGTGGGTTTGTGAGAAAAAACAAAGGGGCTATCAGGGTTATTAGGTAAGGGCCGGTTATTTTCCCTTCGTTTTTCATGTTAGCACGGATACCAGTTCACCAGTCAATACTTCTTTAGTCACTATTGGTATAATAATTTTACCTAAGTATAAAGGTTAGAGATATTGTTGTCCAATAATAAAGGTAGATATATTACAATCCAATATTCAAAGATCAGTATATTATCAGCCAATATAGATATATTCTATTCCTAAATAAAGATCAGTATTTTAAGCACCATCAAGTGTAATTCAACATAGTTAAACATCAATTTATGGGTGAAATTGGATTGGTATAGAGAGACACTGTCCATACCCATATTTTATCCATATAAATCCTACTCATGTCTCTTCATACCCACATTGGTAATACCCACTTAGGTATTACCTCCATGGGTATTTTATGGGTATTGTGTATTTGCACAATCATCCAAGTGTTCAACTAATCATATTTTTGTTTTGTATTCTAGTGTTTTAGATAATAAATTTATATTTGGAGCACAAAATTCATATTTAGACATTTTTTTAATCTATCGTATCATATTATAAAGTTTCAATTTAAATCTTTAAAATTGTATTTTAACTTAATGTTTCAGTTAGTTTTAGTGACAACAAATTTTTATATATTTCACAATATATATTATCAGATTAAAATATTTGGAGCTCAAAAATTATATTTGAGCTTTTTTTAAATATATCCTATCATGTTATAAAGTTTCGATCCAAACTGTTGAAATTGAATTTTTCTCTTAAGTTTCAATCAGATTTGATGGTATCGACATAAGTGACTGTATATGTTATAAATGAAAATATTTGAAGCTCAAAATTTATATTTGATTTTTTCTATTCCATCATATTATATCAGAAAGTTTTGATTAAAACTATTACAATTGAATTTCGCTTTAAAGTTTTAGTTAGTTTTAGAGGCTAAAAATGTTTATATATGTCATGATATATGTTATCAAATAAAAATATTTGGAGCTCAAAATTTGCATTTGAACTTTCTTTAATCTATTCTATCATATTATGAAGTCTCGATTCAAGCCGTTCAGATGAAATTTTGCTCTTAAATTCTAGTTTCAGTCAGTTTTAGCAGTAAAAAATGTCTACATATGTACTGATATATGTTACAGACGTTAATATTTAGCGCCTTAGAATTTACATTTGAGCTTCTTTTAATCCATCCTATTATATAAACAAATTTTGACTCAAAACCATTGAGATTGAATTTTACTTTAAAGTTTTAGTTAGTTTTAGCGGCAAAAAATGTTTCTACATATCGTGATAAATGTTGTTAGATTAACAAAATTAGGAGCTCAAAATTCATATATGATATTTTAATCGATACTACCGTATTACAAAGTTTCATGTCAAACCACTAAGGTTGAATTTTGCCTTAAATTTCAGTACTTAAACGCATGCAACTCGATATCTCTCACATGGTTAAGACATCAATGGGTATATGGATACACATGATTGATGGTTATCCACACCAAATTATGGGTAATCCATACCCACTCTACCCATTACCCATCCTTAATGGGTTTGGCTTCGTTGCACGTGAAAGTCCTTGTTGTATTATTTTTTAGCAGTTTGGCTGTAATCCTGTTCGTTTGGTGGTGGTTTTGCTGTTTGATTGCGGTTTATTGTATTATATGAACTTTAAACCTTTTGGCTATTAATAATCGAGAAAAAACATCATTCAAAGTTTGTTCTTTTCAAAACTTAATCTAACTCAAATATACCAATTTTTTGATCCATATTTGCTTCACTTAATTTATCAATTTTTATTTGAATTTACTAATCTTAATTACTATGTTTGTTTCATGGTAATTAAAAAAAAAAAAAGAAAGGAATGGGAATGGGAATAGAAGGGGTCAATTCCCAACAATCTATTACCATGGGGGGTATGGTAATAGACATTGAAAATTCATTAGTCGCTATTAAATACCCAAACTACCTATATTTAAAAAAAAAATAAAAAATCACATTATTCATTTCTTTTGCTTATTTAAATGAAAATTCACATTTATTGTCAATCTTGTAGGTTACTGTCACCTAAACATGGTATTACTTTAGCTTACATTAATTAAATATTATTGTTATTACATATGACGTATCTTCAGTTGAGATATTACTAATGCAGTAGAGTTTACGCTTTTTCCTTCTATTAATTAAATATTTATTATAATTAATATATTAGTAACCCAGTTGAGTTATTGAATCTTACGGTAACCGTCAACAATTGGTCTATCATGTTGATTTATCGAATCATTCATACTTTGAACGTTTATATACTTGTTTTTAATTTTTAATTCACAATTAATGCTTAATTAATTTTTATTAAAACCTTTATGAACTTAAATATTTTTTAATTTTTTTTCATATGGTATTTGATTTTCTAGAAGTAAATGTGTGTCATTTATGGTCTTCCATCCATTTCATTTTATTAAAACATTCATAAATCAATAGAAGGGTATTTTAGTCAATGTGTGTTTATTCTCAATCCTATTCCCATATTGAATTACAACAAAACAAACAAGAAGGTTGGTAATTCATAAAGACAAGTTAATTCCCGTTCCCATTATGAATTCTCATTCCCAGTGTCATTATGTAATTCAATTAGGGTTGGCTTGGGAAGAGAGTTAGAAAGGAGGGTAGGAGTTCGCAAGAGTAAAGGAAGGTGAGGGTATGAGAGTGTTTGTAAGGGTAAACTATTTACCCTTGCTTGAAAACTCAATTAAAAGAGTTCATAAGAGTAAGTATTTGATTGACATATTTGCTCTTTAATATTATATGTAATACAATGACAAGTTATTACACTCATACATTAGCTCTATACACATTCTCTCTCTCTCTCTCTCTCTCTATATATATATATATATATATATATATATATATATATATTCTTCTGAACAACACTTTTATCTCTGTATACTCTCTATACCATCTTTTTCTCTCTCCACCCTCTCTGTATACTCTCTCTCTCTCCTCTCCCCCTCTCTCTCTCTCTCTCTCCCTCTCTCTCTCTCTCTCATCCCTCTCTCTCTCTCTCTCATTAGAGAGAGAGAGGGATGAGAGAGAGAGAGAGAGAGAGAGAGAGAGAGAGAAGTGCGAGTATGTGTGTGTGAGAGAGAGAAAGAGTTGGAGAAACAAATGGATGTTTGTATGCGTGTGCGTGCGCGTGCACGTGCGAGAGAGAGAGAGAGAAAGAGAGAGAGAGAGAGAGAGAGAGAGAGAGAGAGAGAAAGAGAGAGGAGAGGAGAGGAGAGAGAGATCTGGAAAGATAGATGTGTGTGTGTGTGTTACGATTCAATTAGGGTTAAGGGTAATATGGTCATTCTCTATTTTATGTATGTTATGATTTAATTACTCTTCCTTACAACCCAAATTGGGGTGTAAGAAAAATAAGAGTTACAAGGGGTAAAACGGGGTAAATCTCATTCCCCTTTACTCTCCTTTACCCTCTCTCACTCCTTTCCCAAGCAAGAATAAAGAGGAGTAAACACTCTCCTTAACTCCCCCCCTACCTTCTCCCAAACAGAGCATTACATACTAGTCAAAAGAATGTACCCTTAAGTACAACTAATCTTAATTTACTAATCTTAACTTACCCTGGAGTAATTTCAATAGAATTTAGTATCTTCTTTATCTTTCAACATAAATTAATTTAGTACCATGAGCCATGCAAGTACCATCAACTAATAAAGAGTGATAGTAAAACACCAACTAATAAAGCTAAAGCTTTGAGAGAGTTTGAGTTTTTGGTCTAAAAAATACCATTTCATTATCATCATATATGTTGCCTAATTATGTTCCTAAGCCTTAATTTTATAGAATAGTTTCTCCCAAAAAAAAAAAATGTATAGAATAACTTAGACTAAGGCAAGGTAAAAACCCAAGAGATGAAGTACCAAGATCAAAGGCTCAACATGACCCAAGTACAACTTCATCCTATAGCCAAGAATAAGCTAGCAAAAATGAAAGAAACTTCTAGAAGGAAAGGGGAAGAAAAATAGTTGTCTGGCTTAATTGGGAAGATGAATTAATTTGATTAGTACAACTTGCCACTAGAAGACCAAAACAAGTACAAAAGATAATAGGACTTACATTCCTATATTCTTGGCTTATTTTCTTCTCATTTCCTTTGCTCGGCTGAAAATCTTCCTTGGAAAAAAGGGTATCTTGACTTCAGTTCTTCTAGAACCTTCGTCAAAGTTGGTCAATTTGAGGACAAGGTGAAATGACAACAGTACACTTCACTTCAAAAGATAGTCGATTAGCCTCAAATTTGGAACCAAGATTAACTAAGGGTGTGTTTGGTTAGGATGAAAATCATTTTCTGGAAAATGGTTTTCACATGTTCCGGTGTTTGGTGACCGGAAAATGGAGAAAACCATTTTCCAAAAAAAGGATTTTCCCCTATCCCTTTGTAAACTATTTTCTTAACTCCAACCTAAGGAAAACAACTTTCTCCCTCTCTCTCTCTCTCTCTCTCTCTCTCTCTCTCTCATTCTCTCTCCTTTCTTTCTCTCTCTCCACCATACTCTCTCACGCACCGATTTGAATATTTCTCTCTCTTTCTCTCTCTCACAACTTTATCTCTCTCATACACCCATTTTAATATATTTATCTCGCTTTTTTCTCTTCCACCACTCTCTCCTGCACCCGTTTAATATTTTTCTCTCAGCTTTCTCTCTCTCTCTCTCTCTCTCTCTCTCGTTTTTCTCTCTCCACCACTCTTTCTCCTAAACTCGTTTTGATACTTCTCACTCTCTTTTTCCACCACACTATCTTGCACCTGTTTTAGTCTCTCTCTCTCTCTCTCTCTCTCTCTCTCTCTCTCTCTCTCTCTCTCTCTCTCCCCCCTCCTACTCTCTCTACATGCATTTTAATCTCTGTCTCATTATTGTCAAACATGTGAAAATCGTTTTTCGGGAAAATCATTTTCCTGTGTACCAAACACGAGAAAGTATCAAATGAAAAAAGTTTTCTTTTGCACCTAACACACCCTAAGTGAAAACTAACTTGGAACCATTACCCTTATTATTTTTCAAGGTTACTTTGAAGCCATAAGACCTTAAAAAGATCCTAGGAGTAACCAAAGGCTGAAATGAACCTTGACTAAGTGGTTAATGTAGGCTTATGGAGTGTATCCGAAATTGGAATAATAGTCCATGCTCGATAATAATAATGTCATTGTTGTTCTTGAGGAATGAATAACCATAGACTTGATAGAACAGGATGATAATAATATCAACCCAAGAAATGCAGCAAAAAGCTTAATCTCCCATGAAACTTGATATGTTCTTGGATAAAGGATGATCCACCACCAAGAACTAGCACCCCACCATGATTGTATAAAAGAAAATCACCACTAATCAATAAAGGAATGACTTGATTTCACCGAGTAAATTACATTTACCCTACCTGACATTTGTTGTAATAATTTTTGCACAATCGACATTTGTGAAATAATTTTTACTTTACCTGACATTAAGTGTTTATATATTTAAGCCTCCTAATAATTGATTTTGGTTGGAATTTCCAGCGAACATTAAAAAACATATTTATGAATTGACTTTTTTACCCTTGATATTAATTCATATGACTTTCAATAAAATATGAATTGAAATTTTTACCCTTAATATTAATTCATATGGCATTTAAACCCCAACCTTTTCTCTATTTCGAAAACTCAATCCCTCCCCATTCTGAAAATGAAAACCTAATTATAAAAAATCTTATAAAATATCAAGGGTAAAAAATCAATTATAATGGAAGAAATGTCTTATAATGAAAATGAAATATGAAAATGAATTAATAACAATGGTAAAAAAGTCAATTCATATTTATCTTTTTAATGTTCGCTGGAAAATCCAATAAAAATCAAATATAAAATATCTTATGAAGTTTAAATATATGAACACTTAATGTTAGGTAAGGTAAAAATTATTTCACAAATGTCGGGTGTGTAAAAGTTATTACGACAAGTGTCAGGTAGGGTAAATGTAATTTACTCTAATTTCACCACCATCAACAATTAATGCAATGGATAAAGAGCAGAAGATTTTAGAGAGAGTTTTGAGTAGGTCTCAAAAATACCTTTTTCATTCATCAAAAGCTAAGTCCCTCTCTTTTCCAATTACCCATATATAGGTAAGGATAGGGATAGAACTCCAAACGAGATTATAACTAAAAGGGCCTTTAACCCAAGAGTTAATTACATTCCAAGGCCTAATCTAACCCATCTCTACACTGGGAAGGAAAAGGCTTAAAGCATACTTACATTGATTAGGAAAGAAAAGAAAAAAATACCTTAATGAAGAAAGGGAAAAAACCGGACACAAGTCGTGGGCACGACACAAGTCGTCATGGCCGCGACGTGTTGTCTTGCACGAGGGGACACATTCCAAAATTGGTCGTCCCGGGCGTTTACGGACGATTTAGCAGCCACAACGGCTACGAAAATCGCCTCCATGAGAACCATGAGTCATGGCCGCGACTAAGGATGTCACGGTCGCGACGTCATTACGATGGATTGACATCCTGGTCATGACGCAGCTGTCGCGGTCGTGTCAATCACGCACATTCCCAGATGTCGTGGGCGCGACCCTTCAGTCACAAGCGTGACGACCCTGCGCCTCCAACTCCTTCAAATGGGAAGCCACGACCGTGATGGTTGTTGCGGTTGTGACAAGACTGTCACGAACGTAATGGGCCAAGGCTGGCCTAAGGTCGCGGTCATGATTAGACCGTCGCAAGCACAATGACCTCCTGGTCCGAAGGCTGAAACTTCATAGACAACAGAGGGGATGGGAGAAACAATGGTCGCAACCGCCACCGGAGGAGTCGCGCTCGCGACATCTTGCTCCTTAGCCTTTACGTCCCCTAGTGCCTGTCACGGGCATGATAGGGCAGGTCACGGCCATGACGGGCCTGATGTTCCCCTTTCCTCCTTTCTTCTTCTTTTCCTCACCTCTTCTCCAGTCCCGTTCTCCTTATTCTTGCAGGTACAAAAGAAAGCTCCTTTAGAGGCTATCATGGCCCATCCATTGGATTGTCGTGATCACTCGACTTAACCCTGGGTCGATGTGGAATTGGAGCGATTCGGCTGGTCGAGAAGCAACCCGCTTGGCCCAAGTAACAAGGGTCGAGAAAGGAACCCGGTATGCTTCAACTTAATACATGGGGGGCTAAGTTGGGTTATTAAAGTTTAGGATTGATCAGAGGTTAACCCATGAAAAATTGATCATACCCCCTTGTTGAAAAAGAGTTGCCCTCAACTGGTGGGGGTAGAATTAAGTGAAGTCCTCATGCAAATGGTTTTTATGGAAGTACTCCAACAGCCAAAACATGACTACTCTCATCAATCCTCCCTTCTTGAATGTGTAGGAATTCTTGAACATGATAGCAAACAACTCGTCATCATAACACTTTCTTGTACTCCTACGACTCTTTTTCTTGTTGAACTCAATAAGATATTTATCACATGACAAACCAAAGTCAAGGCAAGTATAAGATGCCTTATCTTCGATTAACCTCAGCATAAGTGTGGCGAGACTAGGATGAGAGACCAATGATTCGCCAACATGCTTCTTGATTCCATGGAGAGGTTATGGATCTACCTAACAAGTCTCAATACCTACAAAACATGAGCAGATCTTTGTTGGAGGGTTGTTTTTGGACAAGGAACGAAGGTAGGGAATTTTGGTGGAGCTTGGAAACAGTTAACCTCACAAGGCTTGCTTCCAAGAAAAACTAAAGCCATAGGATGCTTTTCTTTATTAAGAGCACTTTCTTCCCGTATTTGGCTCAAATAGAGGTTTCTCTTTTCATTACCCACCCCAATTTTATTTGTGGAGGTTTGGTAAAGATCTTCGTTGGGATCCTTACGGAGTTGGAAGGATCACCTTAGGAGTAAGGCTTCTCATACATCAGCATGGATTTCAACGGTATTCTTATAAGGCCACCTCCACTTCTTGCTCTTTGATCTCCTCTTGGATGACCTTCTCCATCTCTTCAATCTCCTAGAGAGTCAAAACACTTTTGTTATGGCAATTGACTCAGTAGTAACCATAACCACGACAATTAGAGCATTTCTACCCCTCAAGGTTCTTCAGGGATTCTCTAGGAGACGTATTTTGCTCAATATAGTAGTTGTGGACACTCTGGATGGCTGGGCTTCCATAGGAGAAGGACCATCATCCTTAGAGAAGTTTCCACTCTTCATGAAGGGTTTAAAATTAGCCCTTTTCTCCTTTCTTCTCTTCTTAATAAGGGTTACAAGCTTATATAAATCGTGACGAGAATAGTAGTTATGAACTTGACTTTGAGGCAATATTAGGATCAAGACCATTGATAAATCTTTCCATGATTTGCTCTAGATGATCTTGAGTGTCACAACTTATCAATGGATGCTCAAATTCTTTAATATAGTCCATCATACTCATAGAACCTTCTTAAATAAAGAATAGCTTGTTGTATAAATCTTGCTTGTAGCTAGAAGGCACAAATCTTCTCTCCATATACTTCTTGAGATTCATCCATCATTTTCCTTGGAGTTTCCTTCTCGTGCCCTTTTCTTCTTCAAATTCTAGAGCCATAAGAAGGCATACTTTTAGAGATTAAAGAAGACACCTTAAACATCTTGGCCTCATCATATTATTTGATCTTGAAAATCCGCACCATGGCTTGAACTCATTCAAAGTAGTCATCGAGGTTCAGGCGACCATCAAAGGTAGGAGGTTATGAGATCTCCCATTTTTCAAGTTAAGGCCTTCTTTGAGATGTTGGTTGGCCCGATCAAGCTTGAATTGATTAGCCTAATCAAGGGTCATTCCTCTATGTACCGATGACAGAGCAAGAGATTAATAAAGTCATGTGGAAAATATTTGACAGAGATCCATTTTGTGGAGTTGGAGAGGGAGCGGGATCGAGGGTCTATAGAAAATTATGTGGATGATGGAAATCCACACATAGAACTCATAAACACTACAAACTAATTTTTAGGGTTTTGGATTTTTGGAGAAGAACAACAAATACAACAAGAATTAAAAGGGATACGCATAATTGTAAAGAGTAACCACTCACCCAATTGAACTAAGATGTTCAATCACTTGCACTAGGACCTTCCACAAGCAAAGAGTTTTGAAACACCCAAGAAATCTCACCAAGAGTGGAGGAAAAACACCCACTCACAAAGAAGAGAAATCACTAAGCAATTCTCACCAAAGGATTAATTAGCTTTCATTGATTAGGGTTTGAAAATCCACAATTACAACTCTCCAATTAAGAAGATTTTTCTTGAGTCTAATTCCTAAACATTCATAAAAAAAGTCACTTACAAAATATAACATTAGGGTATTTATAGAAACAGAGAAAAAAAGCGAAACTTAATTCCGGAACAGGGCCGTCGCGGGCGCTACGATTTTTCATGCGAAAGGAGGCACTGAACCAGGAGGATGTTGTGGGCGCGAACCTAGGCGTCGCGGACGCGACCTTTTTTGGGCAGTTTCTAGTTACCGACTTAAAACTCACATAACTTCTTCATCCAGACTACGTTTTCGGCCCATAGTATATCGATAAAAAGCTCTCTGTGCCTACTTTAAACTCCAAAGGTTTTAGGTTCATCGGAGTTATATTGAAGGCGATATGGTTGAAAGAGTGAAGGAATATCCATTTTAACTACCCATATTGACCCTTTTAGTTATTCTTGCCAATGGTCCTGGAGCCTCTTACTAGGCTCGGGAATAGTCTGAAAAAGACCCAAGATGTCATCCCGTGATCCAGGGTCTTCGTAGAAGAGAACACCGCTCCCCTTGATGGCGATAGCGACCCTCAAAGGACCCGTATCCACCATGAAATGGATATTGAAACCGGGTTAGATTCAAGGATAGGAGAGGGCGGCTTGAAACCAACCGGTGACCATAGACGAACCAAAAGTGAACTGATTCCCTCACGGTTCAGGAGTTGTTCTTTGTGGGGAATAAAGATGATAAAAATGGATGTTTAGGATTATTTTTAGCTAAGGGTGTTTTGAGGAGTTAAAAGAGGCTATATTTGTTTGGGAAGATGGGGTGAAACTAGCTCGACATAGATAACCAAGTAGTAAACCAAGTAGCTCAAGATCATGTGAAGACCAAGGTAATAGCAACAAAGACGAGTTTGCTCAAGAAAACCTAATCATTCACCAACCACACCAACTAAAGTCAACCATAACTCCTTCATACACACTCACAATAAAACTAAGACCATCAACAACCCCAAATAACACTTCCAACACCAAATATCACACAAATAAACCAAGATGTACAAGCTGGTTAGATTATAAACAATAGAATATCCAAACTTTCAAGGCACAATAATCCAACAAAACCAACTCATTATTATTCGCAAGAAACACATAATACTACTACACACATCCAAAGATGTTTCAACACCAAAAATACACCAAAATAAATCAAACAAGCGAACAAAGGTGATCATAATTGGGCAGAAAGTTCATACCATATAGGCAGACAACAGAAAGATCCACAAGTTTTTCCTCCTTAATCCTTGTCAAACATCAACAAAACCTACTTGTAGACATCAGATTTTGTACCAAGACAAGTGCACAAGTGTAACCGGGAGCAACGCGAATACCTCATCGCAAGATTGGGCCCAAAACCCAAAGTGAGCTAAAAATGGGCTAAAAACAAAGCAAGGCCACCTGGCCTTGCTTCAAATCCAAGTAGTTGGACTCGGAAGTGACAATGCCCAAAAAATGAGGGGGAAAATGGGCTAGAAAATGAGGAAGGTCGTCTGGCATTTTCAAACTTTTAGTCACCTCAACAACCCACCACAAAAACCTTCATTTTCCACCCGTTCCATATATATGTGCGCACCATTTTGAATCTCATTTTTGCACAAGTCTCATTGGGCTTAGTTCGTTTTATAAGGGTAAAGTACATATCATAAGCTTTCCAATGCATTTTGAATCATCTCAATCGGAGTCCGGATGAAAGAGTTATGACCATTTGAACTTGAGCTAATTTCAGACTAAGGCCAAACGGCCAAAGCCAAGTTTCAGCCCAAGGCCAAATGACCTCGCTCCCATTTTAATGTCACATCACTGATCCGCACAGCCAGCGATTTGTGTGAACTAAGACTCAAGGAAGGCCAGGCGACTTTACTACCTACCCATCAGCAATCCACGCCACTTTCCAGTCAATGTAATCACTTAATGCATGGAATTGCATAATGACTCCATGGAGATAGTACGGGTAGACAACATTTTGATTGAGTAAAAAATGGTGGACCATGCTCCCTCATTCCATCTTCACACATCCCCTCTTTCACCTATAAATACCTCACTTCTTTCCACTATTGAAACCATCCAAGAATTCCCCTAGTGCGAATAGTTGTCTTTGAGGGGGGGGGGGGGGGGTCTTCGCTTTTTATTCTCAGCTGATGGTACCCGGATCAGGGATCTATTTTCGAGAAGATCTAAGTTCCTTTTAGTCGATCAAATAGGTCATCCATCCGTGGAAGAGGGTATTTATTCTTGATTGCCACCTTGTTAAGCTCATGATAGTCAATGCATAATCGCATACTCCCATCCTTCTTCTTTACAAACAACATCGGGGCTCCCCATGGTAACACGCTGGGGCAGATGTATCCCTAGGTGAGGAGTTTGTTTAATTACGTTTTAAGTTCGGTTAGCTCTAGTAGGGCAATACTATAGGGGGCCTTGCAGACAGAGTTAGCCCCCATGACTAAATCGATCTTGAAGTCTACTTCCGATTCCGGGGGAAATTCGGGTATTTCTTCCGTAAATACTTCGGGAAATTCCTTCACCAATGAGTTCTGAGACACAAAGTCCTTTATTTCTAGTTTTTCTTCCAGAAACCATAGGTAACCCCGAGTTTCTCTACTGGTGACATATCCTACCCTTGGCTCTATGTTGGGTCAATTGCCTTGCACGTAGATGCGCTTTCCATTGGGGTTGACCAGGCCGACTCAGTATTTGCGGCAATCAATTCGAGCAAGTTGTTGCTGCAGCTAGTCAATTTTGAAGATTAGGTCATATTCGACCTAATTGAATTCAACTTGGTTTACTAGATATTCCTTTTCCTTGAACTTCAAGGGGTATCCGATGTGAGCCCGTTGGTAGTGCACGGGTTGGCCATTAGGTGTTCTGACCGTGAGCGTCACCGTTCTTTCGTAAGGTCTGACCCCTATATGAGGGATGGCACGGAGCGTAACAAAGGATTAGGATGCGTCTGTGTCAAATAGTGCATAGAGTAATATAGAATCTACCTTTTGTTTACTAGTGATGATTATACTTGCTTCTACAGTGACAAGGTTGGTGGTCACGTAGAGTCGTCCTAATTTTTGAGGGACCTTCCCAAGGTTTATTGTTGTTTTCCTGTTTGAGGTTTTCTCTCGATGTTGGCATTTCGACACGTGCCCCTCTTCTCCGCAACTGAAACACCAGTTCGTCCCCATTCTACAATCCCTGGCTAGATGACCCATCTTCCCGAACTTATGGCATTTCACTGGTGTCTCTGATTCTTTGGAACAGTTTCGGGGCCCATCGCTCATTCGTTTTCCCCGGTCATGGTCCTTCTTGGGTCCCGCCCATCTGTTCTTCGGGGATAGTTTTCAGGTTGCTCTTAATTCCATATCTAGCCTTTCAATTTCTGCTACCCACTCATACAGTTTGTGGTAGGTGGCGTATTCTTAAGAGGCCAAGGTCCGTCAAATATATGAGGTTGATCCTTCAAAGAAACATGGTAATTGGATCCTTTCGTTTGGGATGTAATCTTTGGCGAAGCGAGCAAGTTCACTGAATTTATTCATGTACCACATAACACTCAGCTCGCCTTGCTGGAGGGATTCGAATTCCATCTATTTGATGCACCACAGGTGAACATTGTAGAATTTCGTACGAAGTTCATCTATGAAGTGTTCCCGTGTCCATTCGTGGGGCTACGTCGCCCTCGGACGGCTCCCCACCACAGGTCACCCTCGCCTTCCAAGTACAAAGAGGCGATGGCGACCTGTATCATTTCTGCCACCTTGAGGACCTCAAAGATCTTTTCTAGAATGTCAGATCCATTCCTTGAGGATCAATAAGTCATTTTCTACCTTGTATGGCCTCGCTCCATGTTTGTTTACTCATTCCATCAACTTATCATTTACTTCTTCCCATGGGGTAGCCGTTTGGGCCTTTGTGACCATTTTTTGTATTAGTTGCCCTAATAGATGCATGGGTTCCTCTTCTTGGCGACTTGAGCTTGGTGAGAGGGTTGGACGATTGTCCTTGATAGGAATCATCCTTCACCAACTCATATGGTGCAAGCATGCTTAGAGGTCATTCAGGAGTACAAGAAGGGCAAGGGCGTAGAAGGAGGTCATTCATCCTACATGACTCCTTCATTAACTCAACACTGAGACCCTTTTGAAGGGAATCAATCTAAACATGCCCAGGTCATCCAAGCTTGTTACTTAGCCATGGGAGAAATCAAGAAAGGAATTGGTCATTTGGTAGGTCAAGGTCATTTATCATATGGGATACCTTTGGTATTTGTCTCACTATCTCAGAATTGAGGCTTCTCCTCCATTTTGTCCCTATAAAGCTTTTGAAGCATGCTTTTCACGTTTTCATAATGCCAAGTTTGCATGGACTGAAGGTCATTTGGGGCCTACACAGTCGTTTGCTTCTAGACGTGCGATAAGGACCTTTATCTGCGGTCTATTTAATATTTTGGTGTTTGATCGAGGGTATTTTGGTCTTTTCACATGGGGTCCGATTTTCTTATACTATTGGAAGTCCAAGGAGGGATTCAGCTGATTGGGAACAAAACCAAACGTGTGTTTTTATTTGGCAACCAAGGATTGGGATCTATGTGATCATAAGGGACCCAATGAGGAAGTGCCATGTGGGATGTTTTTATTTCACCCCCTTGCCACCTAATTGGACGAGTACTTCATGGTGAAGATATGTATTAGCATAATCTAATGTAATTAGTTTAATTAAGGATATTTAGGAGGTTTCTTCGTCATTAGGAAACCTCACTCGCGACTACTTTTCAGCTACTTGTGTGCTTGTGTGCTTGGTTGCTTGCATGCTTCTAGCCGAGCATCTATATATATGAACCTTTGTATTTTGAAGTTCTACAACTCATATGAAATATAAACACACCGAGAGGTTCATCTAGTTTGTGAGTGTCTTAAACTCTTATTTCTACTTTTGTAACTTGATTTAGCTAATCAAGTAGGTGATTGGTAGAGCTTAATCAACTTCTTAGAAGGTGAATTATGTAACTAAGAAGGAGGTTAAGAAGCCCTCGTGAGTATTGGTCACGGTGAGTCTGTATTTATCATTATTCACTTATTCAAACTATAGATTGATGCGTAGTGTGTCTGTATCGCTCTTTATCTTTAGTTATATCCATTTAGGTCCTGTATTTTCCATTTGTTGTTATTGAGTTCATTCCACTTGAATGAGTTCTCGAATCCCTCTTATGTCTTTCACATCATTTTACATCCGTAGATATTGATTTCATCCTTTGGCCTTGATTATCTGAGTCCTCGTAAGGTCCTTAAGCTTGTCCTGAATCCTTTGTGTGTCTCTTATGGTTATATGGGGTGAATGAACCTAAGTTCTTGTCACGCCCCAAACCCAGGGAGTGATAGACGCCGCACACGTATAGGACAAGGCCCCACAAGCATGCAATGCTTAAAAGGCAAAACAACCCCACGATAAAAGAATAGACTTAACTTAGAATAGAGTACTTGATTGAATAGTTAACTAAGAAAGATACTTAATTATACAGCGGAAGCTACAACAAAAGATATCGAAATCTCCCAACTCACAAAACAACTAAATCAATAACAGAAGCCTTATCCCACACAATCACTTGGCCCACTACGCTTCACTGCGCATCTCTGAAACCGTAAAGAATTCGAACACTACCAATAAGCAAAGAATCGTAACCTGAAAAAAATAGGAAGATGAACGGATGAGCTCGAAAGCCCTGTAAGTAGCATAACACTCCTTTAGCTGGGTTAGGCATGCGGTTAAAACATAGGCTGGGTCAGAGTTAACAAATAAATCGATAAAACATGACTGGGTTTTCAGAACACTTTACTTAACTCCAAAACTTCCCGAAATACACAAGAATATTAGTTTACCGTTGAATAGCACAATACATATCAAAACTTAGTAGTCGAAATCACAAAACCCACTTTGGGGCTAAGGACACTACTAGCCCAGTGGCATGGGCACCAGACAACCGCTACTAGCCCAGCGGCATGGGCAACAGAGACCACTATTGACCCAGTGGCGGGGCAACAAAGAATTGGGCCCAACGAAACACATACACAGATCAGAATACACAATAGCACGCATACAAGTCGATCAACAGGTCAAGTGCATACCTTAACTGGCTAAGGCAGAAGACATAGCCCAAAAACAAAATCAGCAACTTGAACATCAAAACGTACGAACAGTATCCAGTCAAGTAATTTCAAATATCAAAAAACTAAACCAACGAAATCACTTAGAGCGGAAGATTCATATAATTCAAATCCAAAACTATTACTCGAAACGGCTACTTTGCAAATACATAAGTCAAATTTGTCACAAAACCTGACTTAGTGTATAAAGAATAAAAGTACCTGAAATTTTTAAAATTAACGTCAAAGTAGTACTTTGTAAACACACGTATCAATACGGAAACTAACTCAGTAATAATGTACTTGCAACTATTAATTAAAACTATTGTCAAGAATTTCAATATTAAATATATGTCAAAATACGAACGTAACTTACAAAACTGACATCGAAAGACTTCACTTATTAAACATATAAATCAATACGGAGACGATCAAATCTTTCGGACATAAATATAACCAATTTATAATACATTAAAACAATTGCATGCCAACCCGATTTAGCAAAAATAAACTTACGGAAAAAGGATGTTACAAAATAATATTTTTGCATGAAAAAGACTAAAGAAATATCACACCACTTAGTTGGAGTAGAACAACATAAAATTTGATGATCTACTATAATGAGATAGGGTCACCTACAATTCAACCGAGGCCTAGTGAAATGAATATTTGCATACATACTAACACAAACCCAAAGACATAAATAAAGCCTTATAAATAGTTAGGAAGAAATCCTACTCTCAATCACTTATACGTCAGAATCCAATAACCATATAAAGTTATACGATAGTATAGAGTACCCATATATATATAAATTAAATACAATATTGAAGCCTCCTAATTCATAACCTAGCCGTCATTGCTCCTGCTGCTGAGTTCTACATTAATCTTTCCACTTGGCGCATCATCATCAATCATCATCACTATCGTATAATATTTATCATCACTATTATATCCTCCCAAATTAAATCAATCATAGGACTCCTTTGCCGCTACCACTCTGAGGTTCAATACTATGTTTCTTATGGCCCTTTTATCATCACCACGTCATGACCATCAATTTAGATAATAAGAATCCGGCTTATTAAACCAACAACATCGAATTTAACTGCAAAACTCATAGTTTCCATCATTGTATTCAATTAATGCTATAACTCTAACTCACAATTAATATGTGGACTAACTACTTAATTTTATGAATGATGAACAACATATAGTCAAACGGTACAAACCTTTAGAGTACTTCAAAGATGAATATGGAGTAGTACAGTGAGGAGTCATAGATAAAAAGAAGGGTCTAGGCTTAGGGTTTTGACTCCAATAAAGTTATAAAGGGATTAAATAAATAATAAAATAATAATAATAACATCCATAATATAATAAAGCCCTATTTTTTTTCTTTTTTTTCTTTTTTTTGGGGGACCGGGTATCACATCCTTCCCTCCTTTAAAAATTTTTGTCCTCAAAACTTATGATTATCCCATGTACGACATAACCCCCCCAAGTGCATCTTTGAAGCTCCCGTGTTTTGATAGAAACTAATAGATATGCCCACAATATTCTCAAACTTCTAAACTCCCAAAATGAAGTTCTAATGTTAAATCTGAAACATGAACCTCCAATGTCAGATCTTCTGGTGTTATCCAATTCTAGGCAACAATTTTTAATTATAACTCTTAAACGAGTGGTAACGAACCTTTATACCCAAATTGCCAAAAATCCAAAATTCTTTGACCCCCTCCAATCAAGTTTTCTCAATGACAACCTAAATAGCCAACACATATCTGACATAATGTTAAAAAGCTTGCACAAGTAATCTTTTTTTTTTTTTTTGAGACTTTTGTAGATCAGTCCTTACTTCAGAAATAGCAACACATAACCGTGTCTAGGCAAACAACCCAAGTTGTAATAAAAATATAAAATTTCAAGGCCTTAAAAACCCATAAATGTCCCAAACCAAAGGGATCCTTACATTGGAAATTATCAAGACTCCAAGAAATTGAAGAGGTCCATCAACAATGGCGGAAATACAAACTTTACATACCCACTTAGGCCAAATTCTCCCATATGTAATCCAAAAGGAGCTTTAAGTCTCATTAAATAGTACACAATGACCAACGATATGTGATGAATCTTAATTTACCATACCTTTATTATCAATAGGTCTCGAAAACATCTTAATGGAATATTTAAGCGTAGAGGAATAAACTTCATTCTTACCTCAGATGCCAAACAAAATTGCACCATTAACCTGTCCAATCCATATTGTACTCAACAAACCCTTAAGGCTATACTAGGAAGAGTTATACAAACTTCTAATAACATTGTGAATACATCACTTGAGCAACTTTATGAGCTTAGTCCATGGATGGCTTCTAACCACTTCACAAGCCAAAAGCCCAAGCACCCAAACACTTATCAAGTCATCTACTAAGTACATTGATTGAGACTATACAACCCATCAAAGTTCACCTAGGATTAATCATACAGGGATAAGTCATACTGGATATGTCTAATCATTAGAGAAAGGACTATGATCGTAGGTCTAGAAGCTACAACTAAAGTATGATAAAGCCAGAACACAATTTTGGAGGGAAATAGAATTTTCAAGAGATTTTAATCAACAAACTTAGTTTGGCTTTCTAACAGAAGACTGTAATACTCTATAGGATGAGACATAACAAATTCTACTTTCAAAAACAATTCTTAGAACATGCTTGCACTTCATAGAGACAGTAAACCTAGCATGAGTAGAATAGGAATTTCTTCACCCCAAGTACTTTGCACATGGATTTCAAATTCGAAAATTATTTGTCTAAGACAACCCAATGGCAATAGAGATTCACTAACCTGACTCCCTGACAGAAGGCTTTTATTCCCAACAGTAGCCTATATAAGCAATACTATCCACAAAAATAATTGTTCAACAATACTCGTGTCTGATAGGAATTTTGCAAATTTAACTTGGCGGGAATTTCTAAACCCAAACGAAACTTAGCTTACAGAAGGACTTCTACTCCCAAAATAATTTCTCCAAAAACCTAAACAATTTCCCAGCCACAATACGAGTTTTGCTAACACAACTCCCTAATAGAAGGCTCCTACTCCACACAACATAGCCACACAGATTTTTATTCTTCGAGGTAATTCTTGAACAACACTCAAACTTAATAGGATTTCAAGAACCTATAGCTCTGATACAACTGAATCTGTCACGCCCCAAATCCAGGGAGTTACAGACGCCGCAAACCTGTCGGACAAGGCCCCACAAGCATGCAAGGCTCAAAAGGTCAAACAAACCCAAGATAAAAGAATAGACTTAACTTAGAATAGAGTACTTGATTGAATAGTTAACTAAGAAAGATACATAATTATACAGTGGAAGCTACAACAAAAGATATCAAAATCTCCCAACTCACAAAACAACTAAATAAATAACAGAAGCCTTATCCGACATAATCACTTGGCCCACTACGCTTCACTGTGCATCTCTGAAACCGTAAAGAATTCGAACACTACCAATAGCAAAGAATCGTAACCTGAAAAAAATAGGAAGATGAAAGGATGAGCTCGAAAGCCCTGTAAGTAGCATAACAGTCCTTTAGCTGGGTTAGGCATGCGGGTAAAACATAGGCTGGGTCAGAGTTAACAAATAAATCGATAAAACATGACTGGGTTTTCAGAACACTTTACTTAACTCCAAAACTTCCCGAAATACACAAGAATATTAATTTACCGTTGAATAGCACAATACATATCAAAACTTAGTAGTCAAAATCACAAAACGCACTTTGGGGCTAAGAACACTACTAGCCCAGTGGCATGGGCAACAGACAACCGCTACTAGCCCAGTGGCATGGGCAACAGACAACCGCTACTAGCCCAGCGGCATGGGCAACAGAGACCACTATTGACCCAGTGGCGGGGCAACAAAGAATTGGGCCCAACGGAACACAAACACAGATCAGAATACACAATAGCACGCATACAAGTCGATCAACAGGTCAAGTGCGTACCTTAACTGGCTAAGGCAGAAGACATAGCCCAAAAACAAAATCAGTAACTTGAACATCAAAACGTACGAACAGTACCCAGTCAAGTAATTTCAAATATCAAAAAACTAAACCAACGAAATCACTTAGAGCGGTAGATTCATATTATTCAAATCCAAAACTATGACTCGAAACGGCTACTTTGCAAATACATAAGTCAAATTTGTCACAAAACCTAACTTAGTGTATAAAGAATAAAAGTACCTACAATTTATAAAATTAACGTCAAAGTAGTACTTTGTAAACACACGTATCAATACGGAAACTAACTTAGTAATAATATACTTGCAAATATTAATTAAAACTATTGTCAAGAGTTTCAATATTAAATATATGTCAAAATACAAACGTAACTTACAAAACTGACATCGAAAGGCTTCACTTATTAAACATATAAATCAACACGGAGACGATCAAATCTTTCGGACATAAATATAACCAATTTATAATACATTTAAACAATAGCATGCCAACCCGATTTAGCAAAAATAAACTTACGGAAAAAGGATGTTACAAAATAATATTTTTGCATGAAAAAGACTAAAGAAATATCACACCACTTACCTGGAGTAGCACAACATAAAATTTGATGATCTACTATAATGAGATAGGGTCACCTACAATTCAACCGAGGCCTAGTAAAATGAATATTTGCATACATACTGACACAAACCCAAAGACATAAATAAATCCTTATAAATAGTTAGGAAGAAATCCTACTCTCAATCACTTATACGTCAGAATCCAATAACCATATAAAGTTATACGATAGTATAGAGTACCCATATATATATAAATTAAATACAGTATTAAAGCCTCCTAATTAATAATCTAGTAGTCATTGCTCCTGCTGCTGAGTTCTACACTAATCTTTCCACTTGGCGCATCATCATTATCACCATCATCATCAATCATCATCACTATCGTATAATATTCATCATCACTATTATATCCTCCCAAATTAAATCAATCATAGGACTCCTTTGCTGCTACCACTCTGAGGTTCAATACTATGTTTCTTATGGCCCTTTTATCATTACCACGTCATGACCATCAGTTTAGATAATCAGAATCCGGCTTATTATATCATTGTATTCGATTAATGCTATAACTCTAACTCACAATTAATATGTGGACTAACTACTTAATTTTATGAATGATAAACAACATATAGTCAAACGGTACAAACCTTTAGACTACTTCAAAGATGAATATGGAGTAGTACGGTGAGGAGTCATAGATAAATAGAAGGGTCTAGGCTTAGGGTTTTGACTCCAATAAAGTTGTAAAGGGATTAAATAAATAATAAAATAATAATAATAACATCCATAATATAATAAAGCCCCTTTTTTTCTTTTTTTTTCTTTTTTTTGGGGACTGGGTGTCACATCCTTCCCTCCTTTAAAAAGTTTTGTCCTCAAAACTTATGATTATCCCATGTACGACATAACCCCCCCAAGTGCATCTTTGAAGCTCCCGTGTTTTGATTGAAACTAATAGATATGCCCACAATATTCTCAAACTTCTAAACTCCTAAAATGAAGTTCTAATGTTAAATCTGAAACATGAACCTCCAATGTCAGATCTTCTGGTGTTATCCAATTCTAGGCAACAATTTTTAATTATAACTCTTAACCGAGTGGTAACCAACCTTTATACCCAAATTGCCAAAAATCCAAAATTCTTTGACCCCCTCCAATCAAGTTTTCTCAATGACAACCTAAATAGCCAACACATATCTGACATAATGTTAAAAAGCTTGCACAAGTAATCTTTTTTTTTTTTGAGACTTTTGTAGATCAGTCTTTACTTCAGAAATAGCAACACATAACCGTGTCTAGGCAAACAACCCAAGTTGTAATAAAAATATAAAATTTCAAGGCCTTAAAAACCCATAAATTTCCCAAACCAAAGGGATCCTTACATTGGAAATTATCAAGACTCCAAGAAATTGAAGAGGTCCATCAACAATGGCGGAAATACAAACTTTACATGCCCACATAGGCCAAATTCTCCCATATGTAATCCAAAAGGAGCTTTAAGTCTCATTAAATAGTACACAATGACCAACGATATGTGATGAATCTTAATTTACCATACCTCTATTATCAATAGGTCTCGAAAACATCTTAATGGAATATTTAAGCGTAGAGGAATAAACTTCATTCTTACCTCAGATGCCAAACAAAATTGCACCATTAACCTGTCCAATCCATATTGTACTCAACAAACCCTTAAGGCTATACTAGGAAGAGTTATACAAACTTCTAATAACATTGTGAATACATCACTTGAGCAACTTTATGAGCTTAGTCCATGGATGGCTTCTAACAACTTCACAAGCCAAAAGCCCAAGCACTCAAACACTTATCAAGTCATCTACTAAGTACATTGATTGAGACTATACAACCCATCAAAGTTCACCTAGGATTAATCATACAGGGATAAGTCATACTGGATATGTCTAATCATTAGAGAAAGGACTATGATCGTAGGTCTAGAAGCTACAACTAAAGTATGATAAAGCCAGAACACAATTTTGGAGGGAAATAGAATTTTCAAGAGATTTTAATCAACAAACTTAGTTTGGCTTTCTAACAGAAGACTGTAATACTCTATAGGATGAGACATAACAAATTCTACTTTCAAAAACAATTCTTAGAACATGCTTGCACTTCATAGAGACAGTAAACCTAGCATGAGTAGAATAGGAATTTCTTCACCCCAAGTACTTTGCACATGGATTTCAAATTCGAAAATTATTTGTCTAAGACAACCCAATGGCAATAGAGATTCACTAACCTGACTCCCTGACAGAAGGCTTTTATTCCCAACAGTAGCCTATATAAGCAATACTATCCACAAAAATAATTGTTCAACAATACTCGTGTCTGATAGGAATTTTGCAAATTTAACTTGGCGGGAATTTCTAAACCCAAACGAAACTTAGCTTACAGAAGGACTTCTACTCCCAAAAGAATTTCTCCAAAAACCTAAACAATTGCCCAGCCACAATAGGAGTTTTGCTAACCTAACTCCCTAATAGAAGGCTCCTACTCCACACAACATAGCCACACAGAATTTTATTCCCCGAGGTAATTCTTGAACAACACTCAAACTTAATAGGATTTCAAGAACCTAGAGCTCTAATACCACTGAATCTGTCACGCCCCAAACCCAGGGAGTAACAGACGCCGCACACTTGTAGGACAAGGCCCCACAAGCATGCAAGGCTCAAAAGGTCAAACAAACCCAAGATAAAAGAATAGAATTAACTTAGAATAGAGTACTTGATTGAATAGTTAACTAAGAAAGATACTTAATTATACAGCGGAAGCTACAACAAAAGATATCGAAATCTCCCAACTCACAAAACAACTAAATCAATAACAGAAGCCTTATCCCACACAATCACTTGGCCCACTACGCTTCACTGCGCATCTCTGAAACCGTAAAGAATTCGAACACTACCAATAAGCAAAGAATCGTAACCTGAAAAAAATAGGAAGATGAAATGATGAGCTCGAAAGCCCTGTAAGTAGCATAACAGTCCTTTAGCTGGGTTAGGCATGCGGGTAAAACATAGGCTGGGACAGAGTTAACAAATAAATCGATAAAACATGACTGGGTTTTCAGAACACTTTACTTAACTCCAAAACTTCCCGAAATACACAAGAATATTAGTTTACCGTTGAATAGCACAATCCATATCAAAACTTAGTAGTCGAAATCACAAAACGCACTTTGGGGCTAAGGACACTACTAGCCCAGTGGCATGGGTAACAGACAACCGCTACAATCCCAGTGGCATGGGCAACAGACAACCGCTACTAGCCTAGCGACATGGGCAACAGAGACCACTATTGACCCAGTGGCGGGGCAACAAAGAATTGGGCCCAACGGAACACATACACAGATCAGAATAAACAATAGCACGCATACAAGTCGATCAACAGGTCAAGTGCGTACCTTAACTAGCTAAGGCAGAAGACATAGCCCAAAAACAAAATCAGAAACTTGAACATCAAAACGTACGAATAGTACCCAGTCAAGTAATTTCAAATATCAAAAAACTAAACCAATGAAATCACTTAAAGCGGAAGATTCATATAATTCAAATCCGAAACTATTACTCGAAACGGCTACTTTGCAAATACATAAGTCGAATTTGTCACAAAACCTGACTTAGTGTATAAAGAATAAAAGTACCTACAATTTATAAAATTAACGGGTCAAAGTAGTACTTTGTAAACACACGTATCAATACGGAAACTAACTTAGTAATAATATACTTGCAAATATTAATTAAAACTATTGTCAAGAGTTTCAATATTAAATATATGTCAAAATACAAACGTAACTTACAAAACTGACATCGAAAGGCTTCACTTATTAAACATATAAATCAACACGGAGACGATCAAATCTTTCGGACATAAATATAACCAATTTATAATACATTTAAACAATAGCAAAAATAAACTTACGGAAAAAGGATGTTACAAAATAATATTTTTGGCACGAAAAGGACTAAAGAAATATCACACCACTTACCTGGAGTAGCACAACATAAAATTTGATGATCTACTTTAATGAGATAGGGTCGCCTACAATTCAACCGAGGCCTAGTAAAATGAATATTTGTATACATACTGATACAAACCCAAAGACATAAAGAAAGCCTTATAAATAGTTAGGAAGAAATGCTACTCTCAATCACTTATACGTCAGAATCCAATAACCATATAAAGTTATACGATAGTATAGAGTACCCATATATATAAATTAAATACAGTATTAAACCCTCCTAATTTGTAACCTAGCCGTCATTAATCCTGCTGCTGAGTTCTACACTAATCTTTCCACTTGACGCATCATCATTATCACCATCATCATCAATCATCATCACTATTATATCCTCCCAAATTAAATCAATCATAGGACTCCTTTGCTGCTACCACTCTGAGGTTCAATACTATGTTTCTTATGGCCCTTTTATCATCACCACGTCATGACCATCAATTTAGATAATCAGAATCCGGCTTATTAAACCAACAACATCGAATTTAACTACAAAACTCATAGTTTCCATCATTGTATTCGATTAATGCTATAACTCTAACTCACAATTAATATGTGGACTAACTACTTAATTTTATGAATGATAAACAACATATAGTCAAACAGTACAAACCTTTAGACTACTTCAAAGATGAATATGGAGTAGTACAGTGAGGAGTCATAGATAAATAGAAGGGTCTAGGCTTAGGGTTTTGACTCCAATAAAGTTGTAAAGGGATTAAATAAATAATAAAATAATAATAATAACATCCATAATATAATAAAGCCCCTTTTTTTCTTTTTTTTTCTTTTTTTTGGGGACTGGGTGTCACATCCTTCCCTCCTTTAAAAAGTTTTGTCCTCAAAACTTATGATTATCCCATGTACGACATAACCCCCCCAAGTGCATCTTTGAAGCTCCCGTGTTTTGATTGAAACTAATAGATATGCCCACAATATTCTCAAACTTCTAAACTCCTAAAATGAAGTTCTAATGTTAAATCTGAAACATGAACCTCCAATGTCAGATCTTCTGGTGTTATCCAATTCTAGGCAACAATTTTTAATTATAACTCTTAACCGAGTGGTAACCAACCTTTATACCCAAATTGCCAAAAATCCAAAATTCTTTGACCCCCTCCAATCAAGTTTTCTCAATGACAACCTAAATAGCCAACACATATCTGACATAATGTTAAAAAGCTTGCACAAGTAATCTTTTTTTTTTTTGAGACTTTTGTAGATCAGTCCTTACTTCAAAAATAGCAAACATAACCGTGTCTAGGCAAACAACCCAAGTTGTAATAAAAATATAAAATTTCAAGGCCTTAAAAACCCATAAATTTCCCAAACCAAAGGGATCCTTACATTGGAAATTATCAAGACTCCAAGAAATTGAAGAGGTCCATCAACAATGGCGGAAATACAAACTTTACATACCCACTTAGGCCAAATTCTCCCATATGTAATCCAAAAGGAGCTTTAAGTCTCATTAAATAGTACACAATGACCAACGATATGTGATGAATCTTAATTTACCATACCTCTATTATCAATAGGTCTCAAAAACATCTTAATGGAATATTTAAGCGTAGAGGAATAAACTTCATTCTTACCTCAGATGCCAAACAAAATTGCACCATTAACCTGTCCAATCCGTATTGTACTCAACAAACCCTTAAGGCTATACTAGGAAGAGTTATACAAACTACTTATAACATTGTGAATACATCACTTGAGAAACTTTATGAGCTTAGTCCATGGATGGCTTCTAACCACTTCACAAGCCAAAAGCCCAAGCACCCAAACACTTACCAACTCATCTACTAAGTACATTGATTGAGACTATACAACCCATCAAAGTTCACCTAGGATTAATCATACAGGGATAAGTCATACTGGATATGTCTAATCATTAGAGAAAGGACTATGATCGTAGGTCTAGAAGCTACAACTAAAGTATGATAAAGCCAGAACACAATTTTGGAGGGAAATAGAATTTTCAAGAGATTTTAATCAACAAACTTAGTTTGGCTTTCTAACTGAAGACTATAATACTCTATAGGATGAGACATAACAAATTCTACTTTCAAAAACAATTCTTAGAACATGCTTGCACTTCATAGAGACAGTAAACCTAGCATGAGTAGAATAGGAATTTCTTCACCCCAAGTACTTTGCACATGGATTTCAAATTCCAAAATTATTTGTCTAAGACAACCCAATGGCAATAGAGATTCACTAACCTGACTCCTTGACAGAAGGCTTTTATTCCCAACAGTAGCCCATATAAGCAATACTATCCACAAAAATAATTGTTCAACAATACTCGTGTCTGATAGGAATTTTGCAAATTTAACTTGGCGGGAGTTTCTAAACCCAAACGAAACTTCGCTTACAGAAGGACTTCTACTCCCAAAAGAATTTCTCCAAAAACCTAAACAATTACTCAGCGACAATAGGAGTTTTGCTAACCCAGCTCCCTAATAGATGGCTCCTACTCCACACAACATAGCCACACAGATTTTTATTCCCCGAGGTAATTCTTGAACAACACTCAAACTTAATAGGATTTCAAGAACCTAGAGCTTTGATACCACTGAATCTGTCATGCCCCAAACCCAGGGAGTGACAAACGCCGTACACCTGTAGGAAAAGGCCCCACAAGCATGCAAGGCTCAAAAGGTCAAACAAACCCAAGATAAAAGAATAGACTTAACTTAGAATAGAGTACTTGATTGAATAGTTAACTAAGAAAGATACGTAATTATACAGCGGAAGCTACAACAAAAGATATCGAAACCTCCCAACTCACAAAACAACTAAATCAATAACAGAAGCCTTATCCCACACAATCACTTGGCCCACTATGCTTAACTATGCATTTCTCATCAAACCGTAAAGAATTCGAACACTACCAATAGGCAAGGAATCGTAACCTAAAAAAAAAGGAAGATGAAAGGATGAGCTCGAAATCCCAGTAAGTAGCATCACACTCCTTTAGTTGGGTCAGGCATGCGGGTAAAATATAGGTTGGGTTAGAGTTAAATAAATCGATAAAACATGACTAGGTCTTCAAAACACTTTACTTAACTCCAAAACTTCCCGAAATACACAAGAATATTAGTTTACCGTTGAATATCACAATACATATCAAAACTTAGCAGTCGAAATCACAAAACGCACTTTGGGGCTAAGGCCACTACTAGCCCAGTGGCATGCGCAACAGACAACCGCTACTAGCCCAGCGGCGTGGGCAACAGAGACCACTATTGACCCAGTGGCGGGGCAACGAAAACCACTATGACCTAGTGGCGGGGCAACAAAGAATTGCGCCCAACGGAACACATACACAGATTAGAATACACTATAGCACGCATACAAGTCGATCAACAGGTCAAGTGCATACCTTAACTGGCTAAGGCAGAAGACATATATAGACCAAAAACAAAATCAGTAACTTGAACATCAAAACGTACGAACAGTACCCAGTCAAGTAAAATCAAATATCAAAAAACTAAACCAACGAAATTACTTAGAGCGGAAGATTCATATAATTCAAATCCAAAACTATTACTTGAAACGGCTATTTTGCGAATACATAAGTCAAATTTGCCACAAAACCTCACTTAGTGTATAAAAGATAATAGTACCTACAATTTATAAAATTAACGTCAAAGTAGTACTTTGTAAACACACGTATCAATACGGAAACAACTTAGTAATAATGTACTTGCAAATTTTAATTAAAAATATTGTCAAATGTTTCAATATTAAATATATGTCAAAATACGAACGTAACTCACAAAACTGACATCGAAAGGCTTCATTTATGAAACATATAAATCAATACGGAGATGATCAAATCTTTCGGGCATAAATATAACCAACTTATAATACATTTAAACAATAGCATGCCAACCCGATTTAGCAAAAATAAAGTTACGGAAAAAGGATGTTACAAAATAATTTTTTTGGCACGAAAAAGACTAAAGAAATATCACACCACTTACTTGGAGTAGCACAACATAAAATTTGATGATCTACTACAATGAGATAGGGTCACCTACAATTCAACCGAAGCCTAATAAAATCAATATTTGCATACATACTAACACAAACCCATAGACAAAATAAAACTTTATAAAAAGTTAGGAAGAAATCCTACTTTCAATCGCTTATACGTGAGAATCCAATAACCATATAAAGTTATACGATAGTATAGAGTAACCATATATATAAATTAAATACAGCACTAAACCCTCCTAATTCATAACCTATGTTAGTATATGTTGATGTTTTCTTGCTAGGTCTGTTTGTATATTGATGTATTTTAGTTAGGTAGTTAGGTTAGTTATCTTTTAGCTTTTCTTGTTTTTCTTGTTTTTCCATTTTCTGGTCTCGTGTGTTCCTCCTTCCTCTCTATTTAAGGAGGTTTGTTTTGTTCTGTCAGTCAGAATTTCAGGGAATACAATTGATCATTAGTTGTTTCATTCTTCCCTCTTTCTCTTCTTCTCCCTTCAACATTTTGTTTGAAGGCTTTCATAGTATCATAGCATGACTAATTTATGTCCTCTCTACCTTAATCTGATCATGGAAGACAACAAGAAATCTGTCACCCTTGATCCTTCAGATCCTCTCTTTATTCACCCTTCTGACCATCCTGGGCAATCTCTCGTGGCTGAGCCTTTTTCTAGGGAAGACTTTGAAAACTGGAAAAGATCAGCCACCATAGCATTGTCAGCAAAGAACAAACTAGTCTTTGTTGATGGATCTTATGAAGAACCAGCCAGCAGCTCCCCTCTCCTCCCATTCTGGAAAAGGTGCCAAGACATGGTGATCTCTTGGCTTCTTGATTCACTAAGCAAGGATATTCGAGAGAGTGTTCTTTACTCAGAAACGCCAAGCCTACTATGGAAAGAATTAGTGGAGCGGTATGGGCAATCAAACAAAGCAAAGGTATATCAATTACATGAGGCAGTAAGTACCCTTGGGCAGGAAAACATGGATATAGCTGCCTATTTCAGCAAATGCAAGAAACTTTGGGATGAGCTTTCTTTGGTGGATGGCATTCCTCGTTGTGGGTGTGGCAAATGCAAGTGTGATCAAGGGATAAACTCAGCCTTGATCAAGTATGTAGAAGATCACAACATCATTCAGTTCCTATTGAGGATTAATGAGAGTTATACTACCTTCAGAGGTAGCATACTGATCATGAGTCATTTCCCTATTTTGAGCCAAGTTTATGCTATGGCTCTTCAAGAAGAAAGGCAAAGGCAGGTCAGACATAATTCAAGTTTTCTGTCTGACAGTGCATCATTCCAGCTCACTTCACAATATGCTCAGCCAAAGAATTCCTCTTCAAGAAAGGAGATAGTAGTGTGTTCCTATTGCAAGAAACTAGACCATCCTGTTGAAAAATGTTATAAACTCTATGGGTATCCTAATAATAATAAAAGAGGAGGACAATCCAACAAGAATAGGGGTGGAAGAAACCAAGGAGGAAGGTTTGCCAATGCTGTTCAACATGAAGAAAGTGATGATCCAGCAGACTTTTCTCTTTCTGGATTAGATGCTGGGCAAACCAAACAAATGATACATTTTCTTTCCAAATTACAAGATGCATCCAAGAAAGAAGATTCAGCACCAGAAGAAGAATTAAAATCAGCATTTATGACAGGTATATGCACAGTCCCTTCCTTTAATTTCTGCATGATGGCTAGCATAGACAACAAGAAATGGATAATTGATTCAGGTGCCTCAGATCGTATGGTTTGTAATAAATAAAATCTGTGTAATTTAAGGGACCTAGATAAACCTATCACGATTGTCTTACCTAACTAAGAAAGAGTCAAGGTGAAGGAGTATGGGGATTATAAGTTGAATGAAAGTCTTTTGCTCAAAAATGTCCTATTTGTGCCTTACTTTACTTTTAATCTTATCTCAGTTAGAAGACTTAGTGAGCAACTAGGGTGCAATGTGGTTTTTACTCCAGAAAGTTGTACTTTGCAGGGCCCTTCCTTGAGGAGGCCTCTGGTTCTTGGTAGATCCACAGGAGGACTCTATGTCCTTGATGAACAAATGACCAAGGCTGGGAGAAAAGATAAGAAAGGATACCATACCGAGCTTAATAATCTTGACAAAGCTTGTAATAAACTGACTGCTGATAACAACAGTTCTATGTTTTGCAAGTCTTGTACCTTGTGGCACAAAAGATTAGGACATGTTTCTTATACCAAGTTAGTACAGCTGCATGTAAATAATTGTACTCATTCTAGTCATCCTTCCATGTCTGAATGTGAGATATGTCATAAGGCAAAACAACACAGACTTCCCTTTCCACGCAACAAGATTTCCACTAAAAGAATATTTGAGCTTATTCATATTGATGTTTGGGGCTCCTACTCTACAAAAACCTATACAGGACATAGATATTTCCTAACTATTATAGATGACTATTTAAGAAGCACTTGCACTCACCTAATGATCACCAAGGATCAAGCTCTTTCTATAATAAGATCTATTGTAACCATGGTAGAGACTCAATATGAAAAGAAAATCAAAGTCGTTAGGACTGATAATGCACTAGAACTTGGTCTTAGCCAATCTGCCATGGATTTCTTTAATGAAAAAGGGATTTTACACCATACTGTGTTAAAACCCCCAAACGAATGGGGTGGTTGAGAGAAAACACAAGAACCTTTTAGAAGTTTGTAGGGCATTACTCTTTCAGTCTGGCCTCTCTACAAAATTTTGGGGTGACTGTTTGATGACAGCCACCTACCTGATTAATAGAATGCCAACCAAAGTTTTGAATGGGAAAACCCCTTTTGAAATCCTTAATGGTAAGCCACCTGATTTAAGTAATTTGAGGTCTTTTGCCTGTCTTTGTTTTGTCTCAACCTTGAAAAAAGCTAGATCAAAATTAGAACCCAGGGCTATTCCTTATGTTTTCCTTGGATACCCTATAGGAAAAAAGGCCTATAAAGTAATGTCCTTAGACACTAAGAAGTTTATTGTCTCCAGGGATGTCTACCTCTGTAAGAATGCATATCAACATATCCTTTTTGTGAAGGGAAATGTGTTGCAAAAACTGCCTCTCCTGAATTCTATAATAGCAGAAATTGCAACCATTTTTCTGATGTCTTAGAGGAAACTAATGTCAATAATGAAACTATTAACATACCTGACTCAGATCATATCTCTGATCATTCAAATACTGATATTCAGCAGACTCAGAATAATATCTTTGCCCCTGATAACAACAACACTCAGCCAACCATCTGGAGGTCTATTAGATTTCACAAAACCCCAGCTTATTTGGAGGATTACACCTTTTTTGCTCACCAAGATAATCCAACTGCTTTTTGTTTTGCTGCTATGACTAACCTATGCCTGCAGGAGCCTACTCATACTTATGTTTATAGTGCTCTTCATGTCCATAGTCAATCTTTGCTCGATCATTTGAATTATAATGAACCAGACTCTTATTCTCAAGCTTCTGAACACCTTGGTTGGCAACAAGCTATGCAGCAAGAATTCTGGGCTCTTATTGCCAATAATACTTAGGAGATTATGCCCCTGCCTCCAGGTAAGGAGCCCATAGGTTGTAGATGGGTATATAAAGTTAAGGATAGGGCAGGTGGAACTATAGAAAGACTGAAGGCTAGACTGGTGGTGCAAGGATTCACTCAAAAAGAAGGGATAGACTACACAGACACTTTTTCACATGTAATAAAAAAGACTACCAATAGAATTCTTATGGCAGTAGCTGTCAAGAAAGAATGGGTTTTGCATCAATTGGATGTAAACAATGCCTTCTTACATGGAGATCTAAAGGAAGAAATTTATATGAAGTTACCACCTGGGTTGGACACGCGTATTCCTAATGTAGTTTGCAAGCTAAATAAGTCCCTTTATGGTCTCAAGCAAGCCTCAAGACAATGGTATGCCAAGCTTGCTGAGACCTTATACAAGAGGGGGTATTCTCATTCTGAAAATGATTATTCACTCTTTTGGAAGAAAAATGGTGATTTAATTATTTTTTTAACTGTTTATGTAGATGATATTCTTCTAACTGGAAGTGATATTGTTGAAATACGGAATATTATAAATTATCTTAACATCACTTTCAGAATTAAGGATCTAGGACAAGTAAGCTTTTTCTTGGCAATTGAGGTTCTAACCACTGCAGAAGGATTACTCCTCACACAGCAGAAGTTCACAAAAACACTTATCCAAGAATTTGAATGTGATTCTAGTACTGCTGTAATAGCTCCTTTGGATCAGAGTCACAAGTTATCTGCAGACCTAGGAGAGCTGTTTGATAATCCAACTCTCTATAGACAATTGATTGGAAAATTCAATTTCTTGACAAATACCAGACCTGACATCACTGTTGTTGTTCAGCACTTGAGTCAATTCATGCAAACTCCTAGAATTCCTCACTTCAAGGCTAATCTCCATGTCCTCAGATATTTATAGGGAAGGCCTTCTCTTGGTATATTTTTTTAAGTAATGATTCTGATTTTACTCTTACTGCATATTGTGACTCTGATTGGGCTTCATAATGTCACACTCGCAGATCAGTAAGTGGTTTTGTTATTTTCTTGGGAAGAACTTTGGTTTCGTGGAAGTCTAAAAAGCAGCAATCAATCAGTTTGTCATCAGCTGAGGCAGAGTATAGAAGCTTGAGAAGATTGACTGCTGAGCAAGCTTGGATGACAAGGCTTCTACATGAGTTGAGCATTACGAACATCATACCAATACTAGTAAAATGTGATAGCCAAGTAGCTATCCACATTGCAATCAACCCTGTGTTTCATGATCGTACTAAGCACATTGAATTAGACTGTCACTTTGTTAGATCCAAGCTATTGGAGGGTCTGATTACTCTTACTCACTAGAAAGCATCAATTGGCAAATCTTCTTACTAAACCATTAACAAGGGTTCAACATCATGCAATTCTTGACAAATTGGGGGTTTATCATCACCAATTTGGGGGGGGGGGGTGTTAGTATATGTAGATCTTTTCTTGCCAGGTCTATTTGTATATTGCTATATTTTAGCTAGATTGTTAGGTAGTTAGGTTTGTTATTTTTTAGCTTTTCTCGTTTTTCTTCTTTTTCATTTTTCTGGTCTCGTGTATTCCTCCTTCCTCTCTATTTAAGGAGGTTTGTTTTTGTTCTATCAGTCAAAATTTCAAGGAATACAATTGATCATTACTTGTTTCATTCTTCCCTCTTTCTCTTCTTCTCCCTTCAACATTCTGTTTGAAGGCTTTCAACCTAGTCGTCATTGCTCCTACTGCTGAGTTCTACACTAATCTTTCCACTTGACGCATCATCATTGTCACCATCATCATCAATCATCATCACTATCGTATAATATTCATCATCACTATCATATCCTCCCAAATTAAATCAATCATAGGACTCCTTTGCTGCTACCACTCTAAGGTTCAATACTATGCTTCTTATGGCCCTTTTATCATCACCACGTCATGACCATCAATTTAGATAATCAGAATCCAGCTATTTAACCAACAACATCGAATTTAACTACAAAACCCATAGTTCCCATCATTGTATTCGATTAATGCTATAACTCTAACTCAAAATTAATATATGGACTAACTACTTAATATTATGAATGATAAACAACATATAGTCAAACGGTACAAACCTTTAGAGTACTTCATAGATGAATATGGAGTAGTACAGTGAGGAATCATAGATAAATAGAAGGGTCTAGGTTTAGGGTTTTGACACCAATAAAATTATAAAGGGATTAAATAAATGATAAAATAATAATAATAACATCCATAATATAATAAAGCCCCCTTTTTTTCTTTTTCTTTCTTTTCTTTTTTTTTTTTTTGGGGATCGGGTATCACAGTTCTTACTGCCGTTCTTAAGATAAATCATCATTTGCTTTTGTTCTCTCTCGTTTGATTTGGTTCTAAATGTCCTTCGTGAGTCCTTGCTATTATATGGCATATATAAACTTGGTTCTCTCGTCATTCTGGAGATAAATACATCTTTTGTGGATGTCTTCCCTCCTTTGTTGGGTTATTGAGTCATACGTGAGGTCCTTAGTGACATATGATGTTTTCCAGCTGATTGAGTTAAAGGTCCTTGGGTTTGGGATACATCATAATTTGGTATCAGAGCTTGACTACTCTCCTGGTGGTTAAGTTTCCATTTAGCCCAAACACAATTCCTTCTTATTTCTCTCCGCAAAAAAGATCCTTAGCCATGTTGAGACACAAACTTTCATCTCAAGAAAGTTATCAGGTTTTGAAGGAGAAAAAGAGATTAAAGGGATTGAAACGTCAGTTTGATCTTCTTGATCTCAAGGTGCTATAGTTGGAACGCGGTATGAGTTTATCCATGATTCAAAGAAGGCACGTGAACCACCTTTGGTTCACGAGGAGGAATATCAAGTTCAAGATGATATAGAGATTAACTTTGATCTCCCTTCAGAATTTGATGACATTGATGAGGCCCTTGATGAGCCCTTTGAGGTTCAATATCAAAAGGATGAGCAAGAGGTCGATTTTGATCTCCCTCCTAGATTTGATGAAAGTGAAGATGCTGAAGAGATCTTTAGGCCTCAAAGAGAAAAGGATTCCATTGTCGAATTTCCTCTCCAGCTTGCTAAACCGGAGGTTGATGACTGTTTACCCTTGTCACAGTCAAGGACCTTAGGGTTCTGTCAGCCAATGACATTGGCAAAATTTGAACCTCAGTTCGTGATTATGAACATCATGGCATCTTTGTGTGCTACAAGGATGAGAATGGAGAATGAAGCTTCCAATGGCTTCAACGTTGAGTTGGTTGATTTCCAACCAAGGTCACTTCTATGGGTGAACTTGGAGGTGACAAGAAGACCAAAGCAGAAGAGGTGGAAACGAAGGAGGTAAAAGTATGAGGAATGGAGTATTAAGCCCCCAATAAGCTCAATGGAGAAGCTCATTGTCATTATTGGTAATGTTGATTTTCCAGCCTTGATCCTTTTCAAGTTAATCGGTATCCAATATTTTAGTCAAGGTAAGGGATCTCAAGAATTTCCTTGCTGTATTATTTTGTTGGACATGAATGAAACATACTTGCGAATGTTTTGGTCAGTTGGGAGTTTCATGAATGCATGTTTTGTGAATGCATAATTTGTGCAATTTCATGTGCCTTGGTGTTGTGTTGAGAATGTTGTCATAACTATACAACTATGGATGAGTAAAGATAGTGGAATAGAAGTGAAATCATATTGTCTTGATTTTGTGAGCTTTGATGATGATTGTTGTGGTTTAGTTTGGAGTGTTGTTAAGTCCTTGATCACATGCTCCATGTTGGAAAGTATGCCTTGGTTGTTTATTGAGGAAGTTGTGCTAGGAAACACATTGTTGCGTAATTCCTTCACCATGCTTGGCAAGAGAAGCACTTATGTTGCATACCCTTTTGTTCAAATTGTCAACTGTTCTGCCTCGAGGTCCTTGAGACAGCCAAGCATTAATCTACATAACCCCAACCAACCTTTGTTTATTTCTAACCCTATCATCACCCCACCACTCAAACCACCACTTCCCTTAGACCACAAAACAGCCTTTGTAGCCCCACAAAAGCCCCTCGTACCAAATAACTTCCTTTTCAATAAGGGGAGTTCCCAAACCTACTTTCCATACCCCTTTATCTCCACATTACTATCGTCCACAAAGGAGCCAACCCTCAGAACCCACGAACCTAGGTTTCCATCCTTGAACCTATGGTTTCTGAAAATCCTTGATAGGGTTGAGGACCTTATCTTGATCGATGATTAGTTGGTCCTCACAAGGACAGATAAACTTTTTCATGATCTACCGCCAAGCCTTACCCTACAAAGGACGTTACAAACGCCTTTTGACCCCGGTATCATTTTTCCCATGCAACCCAGCCACTCAAAGAACCCCAATAAGGCCTTCAAGATCCTAAGGTTAATGGTTGTTTCATGCTGAATGGATGGGTAACACATTAACGCAATGTCTTGGACATCTTGCTAGTACCATGGTTGGTGGTGAGGCAAAGGAATATGGGAGAAAGAGTGATTCTACCAAGTTGTTGCTAAGGCTAGGGGACTCATTTGAGGTCCTTGGAATGATCAATGTTCGTTTGCTAACGAATGAAACCTTGGTGAAATGTTTTGAATTACTTCATGTTCTCAATGTCTTAATGCGGTTCGAGAGCCGAATGTATTATTCTTGTTTTGGGCATATTGAAGTTGACCCTTTTGAAGACGATTTGATATCAATGTCCTTGAGGCCTTACTATTCTGAAGAGGAAAACCATCCAAGTTTGAGGACAAAATTTTCTCAACTTGGGGGATATGATGGCAATCATCCTTCACCAACTCATATGGTGCAAGCATGCTTAGAGGTCATTCAGGAGTACAAGAAGGGCAAGGGCGTAGATGGAGGTCATTCATCCTACATTACTCCTTCATTAACTCAACATTGAGACCCTTTTGATGGGAATCAATCCGAACATGCCCAGGTCATCCAAGCTTGTAACTTAGCTGTGGGAGAAATCAAGAAAGGAGTTGGTCATTTGGCAGGTCAAGGTCATTTATCATATGGGATACCTTTGGTATTTGTCTTACTATCTCAAAATTGAGGCTTCTCCTCCGTTTTGACCCTATAAAGCTTTTGAAGCATGTTGTTCAAGTTTACATAATGCCAAGTTTGCATGGACTGAAGGCCATTTGGGTCGTACACAGCCGTCTGCTTTTGGACGTGCGATAAGGACCTTTATCTGCAGTCTGTTTAATATTTTGGTGTTTGATCGAGGGTATTTTGGTCTTTTCACAAGGGGTCCGGTTTTCTAATACTATTGGAAGTCCAAAGAGGGATCCAGCTGATTGGGAACAAAACCAAACGTGTGTTTTCATTTGGCAACCAAGGATTGGAATTTATGTGATCATAAGGGACCCAATGAGGAAGTGCCACGTGTGATGTTTTTGTTTGACCCCTTGCCACCCAATTGGACGAGTACTTCATGGTGAAGATATGTATTAGCATAATCTAATGTAATTAGTTTATTAATGATGTTTAGGAGGTTTCTTTATCATTAGGAAACCTCACTCTAGACTACTTTTCAGCTACTTGTGTGCTTGTGTGCTTGGTTGCTTGCATGCTTCCAGCCGAGCCTCTATATATATGAACCTTTGTATTTTGAAGCTCTACATCTCATACGAAATATAAACACACCGAGAGGTTCATTTAGTTTGTGAATGTCTTAAACTCTCATTTCTACTTCTGTAACTTGATTTGGCTAATCAAGTAGGTGATTGGTAGAGCTTAATCAACTTCTTAGAAGGTGAATTCTGCAACTAAGAAGGTGGTTAAGAAGCCCTCGTGAGTATTGGTCATGGTGACTCTATATCGATCATTATCCACTTGTTCAAACTATAGATTGATGCGTGGTGTGTCTGTATCACTCCCAATCTTTAGTTATATCCATTTAGTTCCTGTATTTTCCATTCGTTGTTATTGAGTTCATTCCACTTGAATGAGTTCTCGAATCCCTCATATGTCTTTCACATCATTTTACATCCGTAGATGTTGATTTCATCCTTTGGCCTTGATTATCTGAGTCCTTGTAAGGTCCTTAAGCTTGTCTTGAATCCTTCGTGTGTCTCTTATGGTTATATGGGGTGAATGAACCTAAGTTCTTACTGCCGTTCTTAAGATAAATCATCATTTGCTTTTGTTCTCTCTAGTTTGATTTGGTTCTAAATGTCCTTCGTGAATCCTTGCTATTATATGGCATATATAAACTTGGTTCTCTCGTCATTCTGGAGATAAATACATCTTTGTGGTTGTCTTTCCTCCTTTGTTGAGTTATTGAGTTATACGTGACGTCCTTGGTGACATATGATGTTTTCCAGCTGGCTGAGTTAAAGGTCCTTGGGTCTGGGATACATCAGTCCTCGATCCTCCGGATTGGTCATTTACCATTAAATGGTTTAGAATTTAATTTAGGCAAGATCTAACTCGGATAGACATTGTTTTACTAGAAATTGACTTTCTCATTTATTTTTTTTACATGGTTCATCTTTATCAAGGATTTCATCATGATTACCTTTCAACCAGGTGAAGTTGGAAATTCTTACAACACTTTGTACATACATGAACTTCCCTCTTAAGGGTTCTCCTACTAACTCTAGAAAGAAACACTTAAAATAGATTACATTCGAGGTTAGTGGGACTAAACTCCCATCATATTACAACAAAATTTGATGACCGGATCAGATCAATTGTACTCTTAACCACCACCCCCTTCCCTCTTTTTTTTCTCTTATGTTCCCTAGGCTCCCGAGCTACGGGAAGATGCGCTCCATGTGTGTCATCGTCGACACTGTGGCGTGGTCCCTCGTGACTTTCTACTACCTCTGCTGACCCAAGGGCGAGTGGTGGGAGAGGGAGTTAGGGGTAGTAGTAGTAGAAGTAGGGGGCGTAGGGTGGAACTGCTAAGGGAGGAGGCGCATAGAATACGGGGAGGAGAGTACTATATACATGGCAGGTACGGGCACCATTTGCATTTCACATCCCAGACGTGGTACCATTGGTTGCAGGTCGGATGGGGTTATGGCCATGTTTTATTTATCTCTTAGGGCAAGGTGAAGGTCATTACAATTCTACCCCCCTTAAAGGAAGTTTCGTCCGTGAAACTTGCTAGATTAACTTGAAAGAGTTGTTGGAATCTATTTCTCGTGTCTTCTTCCATTTCCCAGGTGTCAGATTAGGTGCCATGGGTGTCCCATGAGACCTTGACTAGAAGGATATTCTTCTTTCTTAACTGCTTTGTCTCTCGATCTATAACGACTACTGGTTCTTCTTGGTAAGTTAGCGCTTCTGGGTGGATGTCCAAGGTTTCAAATCACATGACATGGCCGCGGTCATGAACATATTTTCTTAATTGTGATACGTGGAATGTGTCATGGACCCCCTGGAGGTCTGGGGGCAAGGCTAGTTGTTAGGCTACTTTCCCCCTTTTCTTTTAATATCTCAAACGACCTGATATATCGCTAGCTCAATTTCCCATTTATTCAAAAATGGTGGACCCATTTTGTTGGTGTTACTTTAAGGAATACCTTGTTCCCTTTCTGAATTCCAGGGGTTGTCTCCGCCTATCGGCATAGTTCTTTTGTCTTGCTTGAGATGTCTCTAACTTCTTTTGGATCACTCGAATTTTAGCTATCATCTCTTGCACCAGTTCGGGTCCTATGAGACGAGTTTCTGTTAAATTATTCAAGCTGAGCAGTGTTATCCATTTTCTTCCATAGAGAGCCTCATTGGGAGCTATTCCTGAGGATGCTTGATAAATGTTGTTATAGCAGAATTTTGCCAAAGGTAGGGAGTCCGATCCACCCACTCCTCGTTAAATTCCAATGCACATGCCTTTAACAAATCCTCTAGAACATGGTTGGTGCGCTCTGTCTTCCCATCTGTCTGGGGTGTTGGGCGCTGCTAAAATGTAGCTTGGTGCCCAGTGCTTCGTGGGCTTCTACCGAATTCTGGACATAAACATCACGAGTAAATTACATTTACCATATCTGACATTTGTTGTAATAATTTTTACACACTTGACATTTGTGAAATAATTTTTACCTTACCTAACATTAAGTGTTCATATATTTAAAACTCCTAAAATATTTTATATTTGATTTTTGTTGGATTTTCCGGCGAACATTAAAAAGATAAGTATGAATTGACTTTTTTACCCTTGATATTAATTCATATGACTTTCAGTTAGACATGAATTGATGTTTTTAGCCTTATTATTAATTCATATGGCATTTAAACCCCAATATTTTTTCTACTTTATTTCTTCGAAAACTCGATCCCTCCCCATTCTGAAAATGAAAACTCGATTATAAAATGTCAAGGGTGAAAAATCAATTATAATGGAAGAAATTTCTTATAATGGAAATGAATTAATATCAAAGGTAAAAATGTCATTTCATATTTATCTTTTTAATGTTCGTCAGAAAATCCAACAAAAATAAAATATAAAATATCTTAGGAGGTATAAATATATAAACACTTAATAACAGGTAAGGTAAAAATTATTTCACAAATGTCGGGTGTATAAAAATTATTACCACAAATGTCAGGTAGGGTAAATGTAACTTACTCTAAACCTCACGTCCCTACTAGACACTATGTCCATGGGTACCCCACGCAACCACACACTTTCCATCATGTAAACTTCTGCTAATCATTCTGATCCCTATCTTTCCTGCACAGGTACGAAATGGGCCGACATCGTTAATCGATCCACTATTACCTAGATGGTGTTGTTGCGCATCACAGTTTGGGGAAGTCCTACGATGAAATCCATGGAGACACTTTCCAACTTCCAAGTGGGGATTTCAAGGGGTTGTAGCTCGCCTATTGGTCTTTGGTGCTCTATTTTTTCTTGTTGACAAGTCAGACATTTAGTCACATAATTCGTGATGTCCCTCTTCATGCCTTCCCACTGGAAGTGCCTCTTTCAAATCCTAGTACATTTCGGTTCCTCCCGAGTGCATGGCATACTTGTTGTGATGGATTTCTTCCATCACCTTCTTCTTCAGCTCTAGCGTGTCCGGTATGAAAACCCGTCCTCTGAACCTGAGGATTCCGTTTTCATCCTTTTGGATGTCCCCGCGTGCGTGATGGTATAGGTTATGTAGTTTCAGGTCTACTTCTTGAGATTTGCAGACCTCCTCCTTAATTTCAGACTCGATGGTGAACACAATGTGTAACGTAGAGGAGCTCACCACCTGTAGCTCCGTCCTATCCATTTCTTGCTAAATCCTTACCAACATCAGTCTTCCCCCTAGAATCGAGGTTTCCCAGCTTAATGCATCGAGAACCACATTAGCCTTCCCAGGTCGGTGTTGAGTGTCTAGGTCATAGTCCTTCAGGAGTTCAAGATACCGCCTTTGTCTAAGGTTCGGCTCTTTCTATGTAAATAGGTACTTGAGGCTCTTGTGGTCGATGTATATTTTGCTCCAGCTCCCGTATAAATAGTGGCACCAAATTTATAGGACAAAAATAATTGCAGCCATCTCTAGGTCACACGTGGGGTAGTTCTGCTCATAAGGCTTTAATTGTTGTGATGCATATGCTATGATCTTCCCCTCTTGCATCAGCACGTATCCCAGCCTGTGTTGGGAAGCATCACTAAAAATGTCATACTCTTTCATGGTATCAGGCACGGTTAAGACGGGGGCCTTGGTGAGTCTTCTTTTTAAGTGTGTCGAAAGCTTCCTAACATTCCTGAGTCCACACATAGGGTTGTGAATTTTTCATGGGTTTTTTACAATTTGAACCCTGAACTTTAGGGGTATTTATTTTCTAAACCCTTTGGTTTCAACTTTATTTTTTGCACCCTAAAGTTTGTAGGTTGAAAAAAATGACCCTAAAGTTTGTTGGTTGAAAATAAAAAGCTTGTTCCCCGTTTTTCTTTTTCTTTCCATGTTTGAATTTCTCTCGCGATTGGTGTCAAACTTCAAGACTAAGGTTAAATCTGATATTAAAGTTATAATAAACCTCTCTTACTCATGTTGGAGTTATTTAAACCCATGTACTCCAGGGTCTAAGTAGCCTCGACATGAATAAGAGAGGTGTATTATAGCTTCAATATCAGTTTTAAACATAGTGCTGAAGTTTAACGTCAATCGGGAGATGCATTCAAACATGGGAAAAAAACAAAGAAAGAGACATGGGCCTTTTTTTTAAGTCCACAAACTTTAGGATCCTTTTTATTTCAACCATCAAACTTTAGGGTCCAAAAAATTAAAGTGAAACCAAAGGGTTCAGAAAATAAATATCCTTAAAGTTGGGGGTCCAAAATGCAAAAAAGGCCGAGTTTTTCATGAGTCGGGTTAGCGGTCGGGCTACCCTGGAGAAGTTTTTAACAAACCATCGATAATAGCCCGCTAATCCTAGGAAGCTTCAGAGCTCACTAATTTTCTTGAGTTGCTGCCACTTTATTACAACTTCGATCTTTCGAGTGTCAACTCCTATTCGTTCCTAACTTATGATGTGTCTTATGAAGGAGACCTTTATTGACAAAAATTAAAAAATTTGGCGTATAGCTGCTGTTTCTTTAGGGTTTGTAAGACAATTTTAAGGTGGTCACCATGGTCTTCTTCATTCTTGGAGTAAATAAGGATATCATCAATGAAGACTACCCCAAATTGGTCTAGGTACTTCCGAGCAACTCGACTCATCGAGTCCATGAAGGCGGCTGGGGAATTGGTTAATCCAAAAGGCATGACCAAAAACTCATAATGACAATATCTAGTGAGAATAGTTGTCTTTGGAAGTGTCTTCGTTTTTTTATTCTCAACTAATGGTACCATGATCATCATCTATTTTTGAGAAGATCTGAGCTCTTTTTAGTTTATGAAATAGGTCATATATCGGAAAAGGGTATTGATTTTAATTGTCACCTTGTTAAGCTCACAATAGTCAATGCATAATCGCATACTCTTATCCTTCTTCTTTACAAACAACACCGGGGCTCCCCATGGTGACACATTGTTGGAGGAAAGGGAGTATATGGTATAGAAACAATGGAAACTCGCTTGGATATAGCTAAGATTCATGGATTGTACTCACTTTCCTTAAAAACTATTTACTATACCGTAAATGTTCAAAGGGATAAAGCTTAGCACTCGTAACACTCAAGAAATTGGTTTCTCACTTGAATCACTCAAGTATAGCTGCAGTCTAGACAAGAATGAGGATGTGATTAACATAAAATGATAGAAGATGTTGATCTCAAATGACTTGGAATGTTTCCTATTTATAGGAGACTTCCAACCCTTAATCATATCCTTTAGTCAAAGGATGATTAAGGACCTTTAATGAGGGATTATGACCTTAACTAAGTCAAGAAATATATCTGTTGGAGTCCATAATAATCGGATTTATTATTGATATCAAAACCTTAATACACAAGATTATATAGCTGTTAGCATTAAAAACTTATTCTGGGTTCCAACACGGTCCGTGTTCAATGTAACACAGTCTGTGTTGCCCAACACGACCTGTGTTGAGCTCAGGGTCATTTTCTTTATTCTCTGGAGACCTACACGACCCGTGTTGATCATATTCTTGATGTTTATCTTATATATGATCCTTATACTTGTTCCACACGATTTCTTAAGCTATATAATCACTGTATACTCTTGAAATAATTCCAACACACATTGGGGCATATGTAGCCCTTGGCGAGGAGTTCATTTAATTACGTTCCAAGTTCGGCTAACTCTAGTGGGGCCATCCTATAAGGGGCCTTAGGGACGGGGGTAGCCCTCAGGACTAAATCGAACCTAAAGTCTACTTCCCGTTCTACGGGAAATCTAGGTATTCTCCTTGAAATATTCTGGAAAAGTCCTTAACCATCGAGATTTCAAACACAGAGTCCTTCATTTCTAGTTTTTCTTCTAAGAACCATAGATATCCCTGGGTTTCTCTGTTGGTGACACATCCTACACTAGGCCATATGCTGGGTTGATTGCCATGCACGTAGATGCACATCCCATTGGGGTCGAGCAGGCTGACTCAATATTTGCGGCAATCTACTCGAGCGTGGTGTTGGTGGAATCAGTCAATTCCCAAGATGAGGTCATATTCGACCAATTCGAATTCAACATGGTTTATTGGATATTCCTTTTTCTAATCTTCAAGGGGTATCCGATGTAATCTCGTCAGCAGTGCACGGATTAGCCGTTAGGCATTCTATCCGTGAGCGTCACCGTTCTTCCATAAGGTCTGACCCCTATATGAGGGATGACACGAGCCGTAACAAAGTATTGGAATGCGCCTATGTCAAATAGTGCGTAGAGTAATATAGAATCTACTTTTAGTTTACTAGTGATGACCATACTTGCTTCTACAGTAACAGGGTTGATGGTCACGTAGAGTCGTCCTGGTTTTCGAGGGACCTTCCCAGGGTTTACCACTGTTTTCCCATTTGAGGCTTTGTCTCGATGTGGGCATTCTGACACGAGTGCCCCTCTTCTTCGCAACAGAAACACCAGTTCGTCCTCATTCAACAATCCTTGGCCAGATGAGTCGTTTTCCCGCACTTATAGCATTTCACGGTGTCTTTGATTCTTGGAAACGATTTTGGGGCCCATCGCTCATTTGTTTGCCCCGGCCATGGTCCTTCCTAGGTCTTGTCCATCTCTTTTTGGAGGTTGGTTCTCGAGTTTCTCATAATTCCATCTCTGCCCTTTTGATTTCTGCTACCCACTCATATAGCTTGTGGTAGGTGGCATATTCTTGAGAGGCTAAGGCCCGTCAAATATATGGGGTTAATCCTTCACAGAAACGTTGTAATTTGATCCTTTCGTTCGTGATGTAGTCTTTGGCGAAGCGAGCAAGTTCATTGAATTTATTCATGTACCCTATAACGCTTAGCTCGCCTTCCTGGAGGGATTCAAATTCCTTCTACTTGGTGCGCCGCTGATGAACAGGGTAGAATTTTGCACGAAGTTCATCTATGAAGTGTCCCCATGTTCATTCGGTGGGGCTACATCGTTCTCTAACGGTTCTCCACCACAGGTCAGCCTCGCCTTCTAAGTACAAAGAGGTGGTGGCGACCTATTTCATTTTTGGCACCTCGAGGACCTAAAAGATCGTTTCTAGGTGTAGGATCCATTCCTTGAGGATCAATAGGTCATGTTCTCCCTTGTATGGCCCCGCTCCATGTTTTGTTACTCGTTCCATCAACCTTCAATTTACTTCTTCCCATAAGGCAGCCATTTGGGCGGGCCTTTGTGACCATTTCTTGTATTAGTTTTCCTAATAGATGCATGGGTTCCTCTTCTCGGCGACCTGATCTTGGTGAGAGGGTCAGCGGTCCAGGTTTACCGAATCACACGTTTGTCCATGATCTTCCGGGTTGGTCATTCAACATTCAATGGTTTAGAATTTAATTCAGGAGAGATCTAACTTGGATAGACATTGTTTTACTAGAAATTGACTTTCTTCATATGTTGGAAAATAAGGAGTTTTTTTTTTTAAATGGTTCCTCTTTACCAAGGATTTCATCATGGCTAACTTTCAAGCAAGTGAGGTTGGAAATTCTTACAACTTTTCGTACATACAAGAACTCCCCTCTTGGGGGTTCTTCTACTAACTCTAGAAAGGAACACTAAAATAGATTACATCTGAGGTTAGCGGGACTAAACGTCCATCATATTACAACAAAATTTGATGACCAAATAAAAGGGCTTATGCTCTTGACCACCACCCCTCCCCTATATTTTCTTCTATCATATTTCCTTAGCTCCCAAGCTACGGGAAGATGGGCTCCCCGTACGTCGTCCACAGCGTTGCGGCGTGGTCCCTCTTAACGTTCTCCTACCTTTGCTAACCCAAGAGTGAGTGGTGGGAGCGAAAGGATAGGGATAGTAGTAGGAGTACGAGGCGTACGGTGGAGCAGCCATGGGAGGGGGCACCATAGGATATGGGGGAGGAGGGAACTGCGTGGGGGGTACGGGTACCATTTGCATTGCCCATTCCGGAGGTGGTACCAATGGTTGCGAGCCGAGCCGAGCCGAGCCGAGCGGTCGGGATAACGACCATAGCATTCATGGTTGGGTGTGTTATGGTTGGTGGAATGTTGGTTGTGGTAGATGAGGGGATCTCTACAGTTAGGGAAGGGAGGTTCAATGCTAGGGAGGTAAGTTCTAATAACGATATTGCCTCGGGGGTCTGCTGCCCCCGCACGGAGGAACTCTCCCCAAAGTCACTGCTCCCTCCAAGAGTAGAGAATCTATTATAGGGATCGAGGGTACTCTTATGATAGTATCTTTTCTTTTTTTTATCGCTCTCATGATAGTATCTAACTAAGGGTCTTGGGTTGGACTTAGTCCTCCCTCAATAGCTTCAGGAAAGGCCTCCATCACCAGTGTTGCATTAATTCCCATACGGTGACACGTGTCTCGAAGAGTAAGTTCATGTGCCACACATTTCCATGCCTTGCCCCGTGCATCAAAATAGGTTATTGTTAGGTTTTATGTTATCTATTTCCTAAACAGATACAGATTAATTGGCGGAATATTCATAACGACTATAAAACAATTAATCACAACAATTGCAGAGGCTTTAGTAATTATACCTGATCGCTAATCTGGCTGATGAAGAGGTTGACCTTTGAGATTCAAATGCTGAAATCCTCTACTGAAAGTCCACACAGCACTCCGAGAACTCGACTGCTAGATCGACCCAATCGAGATAGATCTCAATCTAAGATGTAAGTATTTGGTATATGTGAATGTTTCCCGAAACAGGAACTGCAAACTAAAAGAGAGATGAACTCAGGAAATCACCCTACTATCTCTCTAAGAGTCTCAGGCAATTGGTGTTGAATAATCTCTCAGAGAGACCCCTTTATATAGTGTTTAGAAAACCTAGGGAGAAGGTTCAAAACCCTAAAGGGCCGACTTAACACAACGGCGCACTTCTCAGGCCCAACACGATCCGTGTTGAAACAACACAGTCCGTGTTGGACTCCAGAAGGTCCATTAACTTGGCCCATAGACACCACGGACCGTAGTGTCACAACACGGACCGTGTTGGGTCAACACGGTTCGTGTTGAACCCAGTTTGGTCCGTGTTGGGCTGATTTCTCATAGAAATTAGTTCCTAACATTTCTAAACATAATACAATATTACTTAGGTTACATACATTGTTCCAGGGCACTGACTTGTGTGACCCAGTAGGACCAAATAATATAGTTGTAATTAAACATATTTAATTACTAATTATAGAGGTCTCTAGCAAGACATATAATTACTATATTACTTTGGTTTAATCTCCATATATATTGAACATTGTCGGGACATTCCCAACAATCTCCCACTTGTCCCACAAGTGTTCGATTCCTTGAATTCCCTTGTCACTTACTGTCTCTAGTTCAAATAAGGTAAGCTAAAGTCATCCTTATGTAAGACTCGAACGTTCCTCGATCTCCGAGTTTAGACTTTGAAAAAAATAGACGATCAACTATTGATTCAACTGAGCTCAGCCAAACATTTTCAGTCCAATCTCACCGAGTGGCCAATGAGACAACTGTCCCTAATAGGGAGGACACTGCCATCTTGTTCAGACACACATTCTGACATGATCCAATTGTAACCCAGACACCGCCTTTATAGCCTACTGTTACGAAAAGCGTTTGACGCGCTCCAAAATCATAACAGACCATGTAGTCTATGTACAGAACTCAGGATTTAGGAATTTTGATTAGTGAGAGCTCCTATGACAATTCCTAACTTAAAGAGCTCCCACTGCAGGTCAGTTCGGTAGTTGTTCTCAACAATACCAATGTGATTGATTTATGATGTCATGACATCACTATGATCACGAAACTTGATCATCACCTCAATCCTACATGCTAATTGTGTTGATATTATCATTGTTCCTACGTGATAATACAATTAGGAACCAGGTCGACTGTCGACCAAGACTAGCGTTATCAAGTTCACCAATGGGGTTTCAGAAATCGGTCACATTCTTCCAATTAGAGAATAGATAAAATAAGGAGTACTCTAACTATAGAGGAGAGGTGAAGTTCACTTTCATTTAATGAAAGAGCGGTTGCATATTGCTTTTCTTGAGTAACGAGTAGGCCATTACAGATAGGCTGTTTTTGAAGGTTGGTTGACTCTATCGAACGAGGCTCGAAGGAAGCTATTAGATACCAATAAGTGTTGGAACACGGGGCATAAAGCAAAGGTGTAACAAGCTCTTACTTGTCGGCGTAACAACTGCTAATGATTGAATACAACGCTTATTGATGAAGATCGGCGACCAATTTCCCATTTTGAATGCGCTAACCTTTTTGGACATTTACATAATTCTAAACCACAATTGATGTAAATTTTGGAATCTTATTCTTAATGATGAATCAACAAGGTCATAATTCATGAACAATTCATTTAAATTTGACTTGTTAACTGGAATGTGTTTAATACCTATTGCCCATGCATGACTATCATGCTATAACTACAACAGAGGTTTAGTACATAATACTTGCAATGAACCTCGTACATATACCATCTCACTAATGACCTTTCACATAGGAAGATATTTCCGGAACACATGTTTTGGATTCATAGTGAGCTTCAGTTCCTTTGCTTGAGTGATAGCTCCTATCAACAAGGCTCCATTTCTCTCGCAAGGCTACAAACATCACCCAGTTCTAAAAATGAACTTCGCAATCCTAACAGCTTCTGCCACAACTTCTAAAGTCGTGCCATACTTGTCTTATTTTTAGAATTAACCGCATGTCATGTTAGGAACTTCTTCTAGTTCACCTCAATACCACTCAAAATAGATCGTATAATTTTCTCTGACCTTTCAAATAATCATATTTCTCTGCATGAGTGTAGCATCAATGCAACTCTTCACACTTAGCTTTTATCAACCAGTTTAGACTTAGGACACATCCTTAGTTTTGCTTATACATATACAATGTATATGTTGGACTTTGAACATCTCATTGCATACATTAATCTCACGCCTGAAGCATGAGTTATATGTCTCATCCTTTTTAGATCTTCTGATTGTTTTGAGATAATCAGATTCCCTAAGGATATGCCATGATTTATGGAAATTAATTCATTCTCGAAGTGGGTTGAACTATTCAACACCTAGTCAACTTTGATTCAAACAATCAAAATCTTTAATTTATCATTATAAATCTTGTCTCCAAGAAAATTCTTAGCCTCACCAATCCTTCACTTTGAAAATTATTTCCAAGTCAACCTCAGTAGAAGCAACATTGGAATATTCTTCTCAGTAGGCAGTATGTCAATCACATACAATATTAGAAAACGCATTGCTCCCACTGAACTTCTTGTAAACACAATATTATCTTTGGCACTTCCCAGTATGTCAAACCTTTTTGATATCATGGTCAAGAAGGTCAATGATTCCAACTCCTAGAAGCTTCCTTAAGACCACAGATGGTCTCTTGAAGTTTATAAGTATTCCAACAAAACACCATTCAGTTGTGTCAAGTACACACCTTTCTTCCAAATCTAATTTTGAAGTCAGTCTTGATGTCTATCTTAATGAACCCATGTTTTACCTTAAAATCCTCCTATGCATGATGGCTCACACCTTCACACAAATCAATCGAGTTCTAAACTTGGTTGAATACATGGAATCCATCTTATACCTTATGGAATCTTGACTTGCTAAAGCTTCTTTGTTGTAGGTAGTCATTACTTTCTAAAAGTAACATCTCACGCTCATCTATAGAAGATCGATATCTTTGTGGTTGACGGAGTTGTTTACCTGACCTTGCTTGGAGTAATGTTCATCACACCTCCTCCTCAACGTTTTGAGGAACTTCAACTACCTCAACCTTGTTCTTAATTTCCCGACCAATAGGAAAATTTGAACTAGGATCAAGTAGCGGAGTTTCAGGTGATGATTATAGTGTTTTGTGTCTCTCAAACTTCGATAAGTTCAAAACTCTCCCACTCTTTCTTTTAGAGAATAACATATTCTCTAAGAAGAAAGCATTTTGAGACACAAACACTTTCCTCTACAACAGTTTGTAGAAGTGATACTCCTTTCTTTTAGAAGACGGTTCAAGAACCTCTCTTCCCCATATCATATATGGTGTCTTCTCTACTGCTTCAAATAATCTTTATTCAGTAATTAAAGCTATGGCTAACTGCGTGTATCCCCAAAAGGTAATCGGCAATGTTGACTCAACCATCATTGATCGCACTATATCTAATAAGGTGTGATTTCTCTTTTAGATACGACATTGAGATGTCATATTCCTAGAGGAGAGAGTTATGAAACAATTCCACATTCTCTGGAATGGTCAGCAAAATCATGGCTCAAATACTCACCTCCTCAACCTTATTGAAGGGTTTTGGTTTTCTTGCCAAGTTGGTTTTGTACTTCACTTTGAAAATCTTTGAACATTTGAAATGATTTGGACTTGTGGCGTATTAAGTATATATACCCATATCTACTAAAAATCGTCACTGAAAGTGATGAAAAAGTACAGCAGACCTTCTTCTAGCACTAGTGCTCATAGGCCCACATACATCAATATGCTTGCATCCTAATAAGTCATTAGCTTGTTCACCAATTCCATTAAGAGGTGATTTTAGTCATCTTACCCATTAGGCATGCTTTACAAACATTGAAATTTTCAAAGTTTATGTTTTCCAAAATCCTGCACTATGCAGTTTTCTGAATGCATTTCTGATTAATATGACTAAAGCTTATAGTGCTAGAATTATGTTTCATTTGAGTCATTTGTTCAAACTCTTGGCTCAACCATTAGCATCCTTTCGATCGTATCTAGGTGCTTTCATTGTTTCGCCAAGACTACTTCATTTTGGAAATCTTCAAACTATTTTAACATTCCATCTTCAGATGAATCTCATAGACATGAATCACCATGTGTTATTTTATTCATCTTTGAAGATTTGAAGTAATTCACCCCTTGTACTTGTGCTCAATTGGTCTACATACATCCATATGCATGAGTGTTTGTTGGCACGTTCACCCTTTCTTGTAAAAGGTACAACCATGCTTTGTAGACATCACATGTTTCAAAGTCTTATCATTCAAAAGTCTATCATTGTGACGCTTCCGAATGCGCTCTGATTTGCATGACTTAATAAATAGTTACAAGGTTTAAGTTTGAACATGAGTTATTCCTTTTAAACCTCTTGGTTTCGATGTGTTGGGTGTGTTTATCCGAGATCCTCTCTCTCTCTCTCATTGAGAGCAAGAAATCAAATTTCTACTTATAATGAGAACATAGAATCACCTATAAATTTCTCTTATAAGTCTTACTTGAGGGAATGGATAAACAACCAACTCTTCATAAGGAACTACAACTAATTGCATGTTCCTATTTGTAGGCTGACTCTCATCCTTCAAAGCACATCTACTTTGTTGTAGATACTGCACATTTGCATAAATATGAGTTTCACAGCCGGTATGTTATACTCAAAGTGGGTTTAATAAGGGTAGTGTGTGTCATATACGCATTTGCCTAGAATTGAAATCATATCTCAAGTCTTCCTTATAGTTATTCACGCTCCCAAAGGTCGCATGATGATTGTTAGCAGGTTGTTAATGTCGTTGGTTGGGTATGTACAACTGTTTGTCGTTACCTTTCCTTTGACTTCTTGTCTTTGATAGATTTCTTAAATCTTATTTTCCATTTCACTAAAAGACTATCTTTGGTCGCCAATCTTTTGTCTAAAGGGGATCCGAGGTTTCTCATGTTTTAAAATAGTTAAATTATTCAGAACATGAGCACCATCAATTGGGTCTTATCTAGCTCAACCGAGACTATCTAGTTATTGGTTTCATATTTATCAACTCTAACTAGTTCGATGAACTTGGTTTTAAGTTGGTGATATTGAAATCCTTCCTTTAATCTTCAAACATTTTGAAGTTAAAATTGTATGAATACTATGACATTACATGTATTCATTTGGCTTGATTGACCCTTTTAATATTGATGCCTAGCTCAATGTTATATCAAAGACATGTTTCTTTTAATCGCCTTCAAGACAATCTTGCGATGGCAATGCCAATTAAGGAATTGGTGTTAATTGTTTTTCTCTTTCTCAAGGAGAAAACAATATTTTATTTGTGGTGGATGTTTGAGTGAAAAGACATAAATAATTCCACGAGACAAGTTGGTTCATTTTAGTTATTATTCATCAAAAGAAATTAAACTAATTTTAAATTCAAATCAAAACACTTTATCAACTCTCAATTAGTGTTTTGATTTACCAAGACCCACAAGACTCATGGGCTCAAGTGGACTTTGGCACAACAAAAATCGATCCCATGTTATCTTTGGTGGATCATCTTATGATCGATCATTCAAAATGACTCTTGGCAAGAAATTTGTATCGAATACAATATTTTTCTTCCTCTGCTCTTGGCCCAAAACTATTTTGATAGCTAATTTGAATTAACCTAGCTCCCACCCTACTTATTAGTGATGGACAAATAATTCGCTTTGGCTTTCTTTATTTATCCATCTAAGTGGTGTTTCGATAGGTTGAGCAATAATTCAATTTTGAGAGTAGCTTTTATTATCCTAAACATGCAATTCTAGATGAACTCTTTCGAAAAGCATAAAAGGCATAATAAAACATGCAATAACGAATTTAAAGCATAAATAAAACCCCTAGTATGACCACCTAAACTTAATCAAACTAATTTTTTTAACTAAGCTTTGACAGTCTTAAAGAAATTCTTCTTGGGTTTTGCAATTTCCTTGGATGGGCTCCCACTCGAATGTCCACCTCCATTGTTGTTGGGCTCCCACTCAACTTGATGTCTCCAAGTACAACAAATTTACAAAGTGGACCTCACAATTGAGGTCTTACATGAATTAAAATAAACTTAATTGAAAATTTAAATTTAAACTTAATTCAACGACGGCACGCAGACCGTGTTTCACCCAACCCGGTATGCAGATCGATAAAACCGACCATCTATGGCCATACTAGAAGCACATGCAAATAGATAATATTGCAATAATTATATCAAATATAACACATGCTTAAATAACAAATTATAAAGGCATATATAATTGCAATATAACATATAAGGAAATGAATACTAAATAGGATTTCCTAAAAAGTTTGCATGATTAATATAATAAATAAAATTCCAAATTTTATCTTAGTTACCTAAACAGATTTAGGATTTTATACCTATACACACAAAATACTTGATTTTTCTTAAAATCAAGAAACCTAAAAGATACTATATCTTTTAAAGATATTGTAAGTTTCCTAAACTTTACAAAATAAATAGATTTTATGCCCATCAACTGATTTAGTAGTAATAGGATTTAATAATTAATTTCTAAAATTAATTACAAACCCCAAAACTGCTGGCAACACGGTCCGTGTTGGATCAACACGCTCTGTGTTGCTTCCCAGTTTTGGTTAATTTCGTGAATGAAAACTTAAATAAAATTATCATAACTTATCGAATTTAAGAATTTCATATCATAGTGTTATCTAATAACCCAATATGAAAATTTTCCAGAATTTTAACAATTTTCAAAAGGTTGTAAAATTTTAGGGAATTAAACCTTTTAATTCTCTGTTCAAGAGGAAAATAAATAATAACAGTTCGATAAGTTCAAAAATCAAATTTTATAATTTTCCCATACAGTAGGTTCATCCAATATGCTACTGTAAAAAATTCAGATTTTTATCAAATTTCGAAAATTAGAATAAAAATCAGAGAAGCAAACAATTATACTTTTCTATTAATCTAAAAATTAAAGGAAAATTAGTTAACAATTATGAAAATTCACGAAAGTCTTATCCTTAACAGAATGGTTACCCAGTAATCTACTATAAAATTTTCAGAAAATTTGCAAATTTCTATAAATTTACAAAAGTCAGAGAAGTAACAAATTTATTTCTCTCAGATCAGAAAATCTAAATTAAAAAATATAATTTGATCGGATAAATTAATGGTAAAATTTTCCCTGAAATTATGGTTATCCAGTAACCTACTGTAAAAATTTCAGAAGTTTTACAAATTTCTAAAAATTTATAAAATTCAAAGAATTAAACGGATTTTAATTCTCTTCAGATCTGAAAATTCAATTAAACATCCATTTTAATTGAGAAAATCTACAAACATTATGGAAAGTCCATAACACTTTCAGACACCTCCAGTAAAAATTTCAGAAATTTTCGAGTTCGTTTGATATTTTATTTTGATTTTTCATTAAAATACCGTAAACAAACTAAATTAGAAAATAATTCTACAAAACCCTATTTTGCAAATTTAGACCTATTTCATGTATTGCCTACTGTTTAACAATATTAAACATTATTTTTTCTAAAACATTCAAAATTAAATCAAGTTGATGCTACATTTAACAATTAAACAAACATAAAATCGATTAATTAAAGACAATAAGAAATAAATAATAACAAAGCATGAAATTTTACAATAAAATTCCAGATTTACTATCATGAATAATAAAGATTAAAACTTTCATAAACTTTCAAAATTTTAGGCATAAATCTACTCTAGCATATTCATAATATAATTCAACTATTGACAAAATTACTTATAAATTCAAGTACAATACTTTGGCATGCAATTGGTGGCTCTGACACCACTGTTAGGTTTTAGGTTATCTATTTCCTAAACAGATACAAATTAATTGGCGGAATATTCATAACGATTATAAAACAATTAATTACAACAATTGCAGAGGCTTTAGTAATTATACCTGATTGCTAATCCAGCTGATGAAGAGGTTGACCTTTGAGATTCCAATGCTGAAATCCTCTACTGAAAGTCCACACAGCACTCCGGGAACTCGACTGTTAGATCGACCCGATCGAGACAGATCTCAATCTAAGATGTATGCATTTGGTATATGTGAATGTTTCAGGAAACAGAGAATGTTTCCCGAAACATGAACTGCAAACTAAAAGAAAAAGGAACTCAGGAAATCACCTTGGTATCTCTCTAAAAGTCTCAGGCAATTGGTGTCGAATAATCTCTCACAGAGACCCCTTTATATAGTGTTTAGAAAACCTAGGGAAAGGGTTCAAAACCCTAAAGGGCCGACATAACGCAACGGCGCACTTCTCAGGCCCAACACGGTCCGTGTTGGACTCCAGAAGGTCCATTAACTCTGCCCATGACACCACGGACCGTGGTGTCACAACACGGACCGTGTTGGGTCAACACGGTTCGTGTTGAACCTGGTTCGGTCCATGTTGGGCTGATTTTTCATAGAAATCAGTTCCCAACATTTCTAAACATAATACAATATTACCTAGGTTACATATATCATTTCTTGCAAGGTGCAACCATTGTAGATTTTGTAGCTGAATGGTGTGAACTACTTCTGTGTCAGTGCATGTGTGAGTTCGAATCCTCTCACAGACAAGTCACTCTTTTTTTCTTACAGCAAGCCATGCCCTATAATTTGCCCACAGATCTTTTTATTGTTTGTTTTTGTTTTTTTTTTTTCATTTATATATTATTAAAAAAATATTTTGGGGTACGGCCAGTTCATCGGGAGGATCGCCCTATGGTCCATCCAAACAAAATATTCTGACTCGGCCCCTGACTACAGCTTCGATGTTTTGCTATTAAAATATACAATGTTTTCATTTTTTTTTTCTTATTTTATACGTATTTCTATCTTTAAATTATTTATGTGATAACATTCTCTAATTTATAAAGAGTCAACTTCAATGTATTCGTACAAAAAAGGTTACACTCTTAATAAGATAGTTACCTATTATTTTGCTTGGGCTTCTACACCCCTTTCATCCATCCATTTCTTCTTGACTTGCTTCTCTTTCTTTCTTCACAATGTTGGGTTTTACACTTTTATGTAGGCAGTTAGGCACCGAAGAGAGTTAGATAGTTGAGAGAATGGAGATAAACTTTATGTAGAAATGAGTGGTAGTTTTGGGTAATATTGTTGTACGATTTTGTATCATATTTCTTAACAAAAACCTTACCATTCCATCATTGTCAAAGGCCTTCGATACACATTTTTAAGTAACTTCATTAGCTATATAAGCATATGGAATTTTTTACTATGCATTAGTGATGTTAGAAAATTAATTAGTTATACTAATTCATGAGCTACAAATCACAAATTCATGAGTTAGTGGTGGTTTATTTTTTTTAGAATAATAATATAAAATATTAAAAATTAGAATGATGAATAATATTAAATTTAAATAATGCTTCATGTGTATGAATGTTATCAAGATAAATCCTTTTAACTACATGTTTTGAAATTTTACATACAAAGTATTCTAAATTTTTAATAAAATTATTTTTTTTCCTTATTACTTATGTAAATACCAATATAGTATTTAATGATTATAATATAATTGATGGTGTAGTGACGTGCCTTAAAAGTGTTGGCTAGACTGAGTTTGAAGTTTTTTTAAATTTAGTTTGGAAATTTTATTGTTGAATAAAATTTTAATGTTATGATTTATCATATGAAATATATTATTATACATACAATTTGGAGCATAATTCTAAATTGCATGAAAAATGAGAATATTCAATTCATAATAAAAGTGAATTTAAGGGTACAAATTAATTAGAAAGTAAAATATCATTGATAGTCATTTATTTGATGCAATTTGTGTTGCTTTTATCATACCATAACTACTTTTTTATAAATTAATATTTAATTTGTTAAATATCCATTTGATTCCAAGTTATCTAACCAATGAGATCATGCAATCCTACATGGCTATTAATGTTGCCTAACGTGGCATTGGTTTAGCATTACATATGTCAACAATACACATGCTCAACTTTTAATATATTACTCATACAAATAAATTATAGATACAAACCATTCGCCTATCTAAGAAAAAAGGCAACATATATATTAGTAATTTTACATGCACATTAAATTTATGCTCCAAGATGTCTTTTGTTAGACGACAGCCTGCCTGTTAGAAGAAACCATAATACACAAGATACACAGTGCGACCATCTCAACCATAAACTTAAATAGTTACAAGTAAGGAGCTTTCGTTTCTTATTCTTGGGAGTGTGGGTGTGGCCATGTAGGGAATACATCAGCCATCATTTGCTCCAAGAGGCACCTTGTTTGAAATTGCAGGTTATACTGTGTTGAGTTTCAGAAAACCGCTTTATTCTCTGTAAACTGAAGACATCTTGAGGAGCAGAAAATCTATGAATCTAAGCAAGCAGACACATATATTCAGTAAATATAAATATCCCAAATTCTAGGCAAGCTGACACATCTACTCAGTAAATACTAAATTCCACTAGTTGAGTAATAGTTGGTGCCTTGGATGTTGCACTTCTGTCTGTAACCATTCAAGTAGTAATTTCACACCAGTTGAGACTCAAACTGCCTTCCAACAATCTATAAAAATCTCTCATTTCATATGTAATAATATAGTTCGTCTATTACAAGACATTAGCCTACACCAAATGGAACGAAAATACAAAAAATGGGATACCAGGAACATAAAACTCATTATCAACCTGAAAATCTGCAAAATCTATGATCGGCTCAGAAATGCTATTTCAGATAGGTAGAAGAAATCCAGAGAAGTACGTAGGATATCAAAGAAGTCATCACTTCCAAACTCCTTGGTCCTTTAAAAATGGGAATGGGTGGTATTACCGACACCATTAGGAAGGTACCTAACAGCCATGAAAAAATAAAAGCTCCAGCCCTGCAACAAAGTGAGCAACCTTCACACAATCAATGACATTAACTCTTGAACCTAGAAATAGAAAAGATAAAAAATTATACTCCCTCTATTCCATATTATTTGCCCTTTTGTTGTCTGTTATGATCGCCAATATCACTTTTTAATTGATAATTTCTTATATAATATTTATTAACAATTGTAAGTAATATTATACTTTTAGGATAAATTTTTTTATTAAATATCTAATGGTAATAATTTTATTTAACAAGTCATGGTATATATTGAGAAATTCATGGTCAAAACTTTTTTAATTTGACTGCACAATTTCCACAAAGGACAAATAATATGGAAAGGGGGTCGTATTACAAAAGTCTAAAACCTACGAATATTTTAAGATGCACGGTCATAAGCAAATCCAGGCTCTCAAATTGCAAGCAAGGCTAATCCAACATATTGATAGAGATGATAGCAAGTTAAGCAGCCCAAATTCAACTAGTTTCAAGATCCACTCACAGAAAAACAAACCATGGGTCTTGTGTTTCTTTTAGTTTAGGAACCTTGAGCAACACTTAACTTAAAAGTATGATGATCTAGTTCATTATGTAAATGATGCAATAGTTTCTACCGGGGGGGGGGGGGGGGATATCTTGGTTATTAAGCCAAACATGTAGCTTTTCCATTCATTAGTTTAAAATCATTAAAGAAGCAATATATAATCAATGTAAAGGCAAATAAGCTTAAATTGTGGCTAAAAAAATTTAAAATAGTTCTTACCATGCTTAAATTTTCACCCTTTTCTAGCGGAGGTTCAAGCTTTCTACAAGGAGATAGTTTCTCATATTACAAGTGTGAAACAAATCCAGAATCCTTCGTTCTTTTTTTCACCCTCGTATTGATATGTACCTTCTAGTAGGCTATTTATCATATAGTCTATTATCCCCCTCCTCCCCCAAACAAAAACAAAAACAAAAACAACAAAAAAAAAACTTTTTTTCCCCCAAATACCCCTTTTATGCTCCTTTTGAGAAAATAGGAACTTCTTTTACATCTGATGGTTCTCCTATCTGACACGTGCTATTGTTTACCAAATTTCTTGTTATCCTAAAGTACAATTTTTATTTGTGTTTTTCTCTCGATTTCTGGACTTTGCAAACTAAGAACATTATATAAAACATAAATCTAAATCAAAGAGCATTCACAAATCAAGAAATACTACAAGGTTTAACATAAACGGCTGCACATTTAGTTTCACATTTGAAAAAAAATGGAGAGCTGGCGCTGGCATATAACACAACAGCAGCAAATGAGACATTAGAAAAACACAAGGGAAAAGAGAGAATAGAACATACCCATACAGCACAGCTCGAATTTTGCTCTTCAGCCTGCTATTTATGAAATAGATGGTAGCCAACAAAGAAATGGCTACCTGTAATGTAGGGCCTTCTTCAGTTGGAAAGAGGAAAGTCAAGACTCCAAGTGCCAAGAATGTAACAGCTGTTAGCACAATGAATTTGCTGTCTGAAGGAGTTTGGAACCTGTTCATGACTGCCTGCACATAACGGGACTGTGTAACATCCTTAACCTTTTTCTTGATGTTGAGCTTTGGCCTCTTTCTTTCATAGAACTTTTGCATGATAATCTTATCATGAGCTTGTTCAATGGCATCCACACTTGGTTTATGTCCTCCATATCTCTGTATCAGAAAGTTTCTCGCCGCTTGAATTTCTTCCTCCGAGGCCTCTCTGCTTATACCAAGTCGTTTGTATGGGTCATTTACATTGATCCTTGGAAAGGCCTCTGGATAAAGTGAAGACAGAACCAAGAAACGTTGAGAGCCTTTGAAGAGCGAAACTTGAACAATTTTGAAGCAACCACTATGGAATTTCGTGGCCTTTTTGTTGGAGGAAAGGGGGGGGGGGGGTACATCAAATGAAAACGACAATAGTGAAACAGAAATTAAGGTCTGATTTCACAGATTTAAGTATAATCTTCTCGCAACTGTCTACGGGACCGTCTACGGGAATGCTTCAGAATTAACTTTCTAAAGGTAAAGTGGTTTTGATTCCTCGCCAAAAGACTAATTCAGCTACCCAACATTAGAGGTACACCTTTTCAGAGAGTCATCTGCAACCATACCTTCAAATATTGACGGCTAAACAGGGGACTTCTAAACAACCATCCAAAGGTGAAGGACTAACCTGGTTTATCACATGATATACCAAAAAGATACTACTAAGCAAGTTACATTCCCAAATAACAATGAACACCATTTTTCCATGTAATTGACCTATGAATACCCTTAGCAAGAAGTATCCTACATGGGGTAGGGTACAATATATATCTAACCTCCTAAATGCGTCCATGTTCTCAAAATTTTGCACGTTTTCGTTTAAAATGAAGTGTCAAGACTTTGTGTCAATCCCAAAGAATAGGGTATCTAACATAGCTCATATCAAACGAAGAGCTGAAGTAGCATGAGCACTACAGAACTAGTTGTCTCAAAATGTGAAGTATAACTATGACATTAAAGAGTAATAATAAGTGACCAACGAAATTAATCAAAGAGCACACAGAGGCAAACATTACCAGATTGGTTATTCGCGGCATCACCGTATGAAGCACCCATTGCACACATGATCAAAGGGGTTCGAGGTACAGAATGGTTGCTTGAGAACAGGGCCAAGGAATACCTGCATGATATCAATATGATATAACAATGTCCACTCCAGAGGCTACAAATTCATAACATACAGGGCATACCCTTCAAGTCTGAGAGACCTTCTCAATAACCCACTGTGGGAAAAGGCAGAGATTCGCCGGCATATTGCTTTTGAGCCTCTTTGAGCAGGCAACTGAATACAATAACCCGAAGGACTAACAGCTAGTCCTGAAACAGACATCTTCACAACAATACAACAGCCTGCTCCCCAAAATTCTTTTATCACTCTTACACTTGGATTTGGATACAATTAGGAAGACACAAAAGGCCCTGCCAAACGTCAACATATCAGAGATTATTGAACAATATCTGTCAAGAGAGAACACATTCAACAAATCCTAAAACCCTATTTCCCTCATTAATCTGACAAGAAATACCAACAATTGTAGCAATTTCCAAAGAAAGCAGTGAAGAGTGTAGACCCCACTGAGGCATTTCATCGAACAGTTAATGGGAAAGGATAAAAACATTTCCATTTCGCATGTACGCAAATCCATCTTCATTTCGAACAATAACCCAACAAAGACATACGTGCTAATTAGTAGAGCTACACCAATAATTTCATAAAGAATGAAAGAAGCAGTGAATTGTGAAAACCCCAATGGGGCATTCCATCGAGCTGGTAATGAGAACCTAAAGTATGCAAATTCAAGTTGATGAGCCAAAAAAAAAAAAGATAAATCCATGAATTAGAGCTGAAACACCGAATTTTCACCAAACCCTCAAAGGATTCAAGTGGGAAATATGAATGAAAAGAGTAATGAACAGGAGAAAGAAACCAGAGCCCATAAATGAAAGTAGAGAGTGCAAGTACCAGATTGACAAGATTCAAGAGAACAAACAACCTTTCATCTCTTCCAGACTCACTTTTTCCGTAGTTTGTTGTTACTACTTGTGTTATCAATGCTTAGCCCTAGAACAGAACCAGTGAGAACGCTGATGGGTAACGGATAGAAAAAAGAAAAGGAAAAAAAGAAAACGACAAAATATAATTAAATCATTTACCTATAGTAAAAGCATCAATAAGCAGGCAGACAGACACCAAACGATCAGCCGTCTGTTTGGTTAATTGAATGGGCTTTGTGAACTGGTCTGGCCCAATTTTATTAACGTGGACAGATGTTTTGTGTGGGTTTCTCAATTATTTGCTTACATTATCAATTCTTGGGTGAGTGCATGACACGTGGATGTGTGAGATCCGGCCTCTTCATTTTCGCACCTCTTTCATTTCCACTCAGCCTCAACCTTTCTTCACTTGAAAAATTCATCTGCTTTATTTTTCACCTGCCTACCACATGTCTTATCAAGTTTCCAGCCATCAATAATCCTTCTTTCTTAGCCTATTTCTTCTCTATAGTTATGTACTTTTGATAATTTTGTTAAAACTACATTTTGTAATTATATGTTATACTGGCTAATTTTCATCATCATTATCGAATGGCAAATTAATTTTTTGTCACTTTTCCATGTATTTATTTTCAATTAGAGTTCAACTAATAGAATTATAGAAGAGAAAAAAATATTATGCTACTAATTTTTCATTTGATAGAACATAATTTATGATTTTATTTTACTAAGCCTAAATCATTTAAAATAATGTTTACCTTTTTAATGTGAATTAATTTTATATAAGACAAGTAGAATATGAAGATTACAAATAATGTGTATGGTTAGATAATTTTTAAGAGAATTCAGTCAACTTTCTCAAGTTATATACTTTTCTGTTTTTCTATTTTTCATTGTATTTTATGGATGAAGAAATTTGAGCTTAGTCAAATATACTATTTCACACTCAAATTTGATAAATTGAAAAAAGGATGGAATTTTTTTTAACTAAGTTTTCCTTCATAGAAAAATCATCTTTTAACTTGGACATATGATAAGGAAAGGAACGGTAGGGAAAATAAAATAAAAGGACAATGGCTTGAATGTTTTTTAAGGATTCGGGTAAAGTAAGATAAGTAAATAATAAGTTAAGCCTAATTTACCATTCTAAAAAATATGGTCTTAATCTTTAATAAATTTTAATACTAATTAATTCCATGTAGTAACCACGTTTGTTATGCATTAATAAAATGACCCCGTGCGAAGCACGGGCACTCTTACTAGTAATATGAAAGATAGTAATAGAAGCAATTGTTTGTTGTAGTCTGGACGGTTTGGTTACTTGCATCCAACCGACAGATGCGGGTTCGATTTCCAACATCCGAATTTTTTTATTACATTAGCTATTTAGCTATGTGCCTATGTAGCTAACCGCCCGACACCCCCCTTAAAACAAAAAAAAAAAAGAAAAAAACATTCACTCAAATAAGGTTTTACTAAGCTCATATTTGGCCTAATTTCTTAAAAAAAAACTATTTTGTTTCTTAAAAATGATATTTACAAAAGTACTTTTTTTTTTGCCAAAATAGTCCATAGCATTCAAAATGATAAAACATTAGTGTACATACACAAGTGTATTTTCAACACATCCATAAATATAAAGTTAATGTTTATCACATCGCTTCCCTATGAAGCACCTTTTTCTAGCCAGAGGGGTAATATAATCCTCCATCTGCGTAAATTTCTGTTTTCCTTCAATGTAACCGTTATCAGTTTCCTGCAAAAGAGAATAGGATTAGCAGTAATAGACTTGTTCAGAAAAACCTTGTTGCTCTCGCCGGGGGGGGGGGGGGTGCTCGATGTTGCTTCGTCCTGTACTTGTTTGTATTGCGGCGCCTCCGTGAAGAAAGTGGACCATTTTTTGAGTTCTGTTTGCTCCTTAAAGTCTTGGACCGAGACTTGAATATTATAACATCATTCTCCTTAGTGCTTGATAATTTTGTTTCTCCCACCACATATCATGAGGATTGAGAGCTCACACTTTCTAGTTCGTCGTGTTCATTTTGTTGATGCGTGGTATCCGCCCTATGCACCAACTCCTGTGGTCCAACCCTGCTTATATAGGATTCACTATTTGATTCGCATTTCCTGTCGGCTTCACTTTCACTTTTTGTGAGAAATTACATCTCTTTTGGACCAAATGTAGAAATCTTCCAAACTGTTAGAAAACTTTGACGCTGCCTGCAAGAAAATCTCACATTCTTTTCATTAGCAATCTGATAGTAATCTACCTTGAGAATTCTCAAAAATCTACCTGATTTAGTCGAACATGAGAAGGTAACTATATCTCGATCACAACCACTTTCTGCCCTAACAATTGAACTTACTTCCATCTCATCAACAAGGTTTGCGCCCACCATAGGGCTGCCTTAAACTCCACTGTGACAAGATGTTACACAACTTAATTCCTCCTCATCCATTGACTTAGGTCCAAAGGAATGCATTTTCTTGCCTTGAATTTCTGCACCATTTTGTTGATCAGCAAAAATATTTTCCACCTGCTAATCTTGTATTTCGTCTCGGTCTTCCACCCCATGTCTGATCTCCCCTATCAGTGAAGAAGCATCTTTTATAGGAATAATTTTATCTTCCGTACACGCATGTTTACATTCAGATTCCAATGTTACCATATCTATAGGAATATCACTACGATTTGCCTTAGTTGACTGACTTTCAATGTCACCCCCTCCTCTACAGTTACGATGATCACGCAACGAATAAAACCCCTTGTAATTGGTTTCTACTTGCGTTGAGCTCGCAACTCCATCCGAAGAAGACCCAAACTCCTCTTCCAATTTCTTTAGTTCTCGCAAAACAATTTTGTTGTTTGGCTCAAACCTAAGAGCAATTTGCAAATCCATTCTTGCATTTTCCACCATACCTCTATGCAAAAAAGAAAGGGCTCTACTGTAACGCACTTTAACATTGTACACATCAAACTTCATAGTCAAATCACAATGGTTTTGTGCTAATTCTTATTGTTCCAGCTTCAACCAACATGCTGCCAGATTGGAATTTAGTGTAACTCTCAATTCAGACATTAGTTGTGCATCCTGGCTGCAAATTGGTATACCCACACACAAAAATTGAATCGCGTGTTCGTACATGTCTATCACAACCGTAAAATCATAAGCCTCAAACAGGAGATTCCGCTTATCTTTGAAATCCTGAGCCGCTCAAATAGCTTCCCTTGGATGACTCATATGTTCCAAACGTTCTAAAACGACTCTTGGTAGTTCATCCTTTAATTGTGTGTCAACTAACACCTCAAAAGCCACCTCAAACCCTGGGTCCATAATTAACAACTAAACTCTGTATCTAGACTCTAAGAACCTCATGCTTACTGTAATAACACCCCAATATACTTAGAATCAACTCTAAAAAAAACTCCAACAACTCAATCACAAGTGATGACAGCAATATATATTCAAATCTCTAACTATGAATCTGATGACTAGAATGATGATATCGACCCAAAAGCAACATCTACATCCTCCTTAAGTTGTGTAATCACAAAGCGTACAATATACCCTGCTAACTAAAGGCAAAGACATCTCCAGCAGCACAAATAATTTAGGAAATCCCACCCCAACAGACCAGAACTACCCAAAACCAGTATAATTACGCCAAAGAATCAAGGAGGACCCAGAGTCAAAAGCATGAAACAAAATTGATAACTCACGCACTCCGTATATATAAATAACAACAAACACACAAACACCGAACACACCAGAAGAGAATCGCAAACCACTGATAACTGGAGCTTACTGCACCGAACACCAATGAAAAGAGACACCGACCACCGACTTCTTCAACTAATTTCCGATTTATGGAATATCACTACAATTAACTCCCACCAATTTCTATAAACCCTAGACCCGACTTCACCGACGACACACACAACAAAGAACTGATCCCGAGACTTGATACATAGGCGAGAAGATGAAGAAGAAAGCTGAGCTGCTTGAGACCACCTAAGAACGGTCATTGCCGGCGCCGGAGAAAGTCAAATTAGGAAGAGTGATGATGGCGGTGAGAGAGTTCTAGAGTCGCCCTACAAAAGTAATTTTTGGAGAACTATTGAAGTATTTGGCTAGTTTATGACATAAGTGGTTTATTAAATTAGAGTGTTTGACCTAACTTATGATAGAGTGTTTTTGCTAAATTTAATTGTTTAGGATAACTTTTCAAAATTATCATGTGTTTTTCTAGAGTAAAATTATCATGTGATTATTTTCATTTTCTATTTTAATTAATTTTAAACATATTATCGTATTCTAATTATAGATATAACTATAATATAGTTGCAAGTATAATTATTTTTTTTATGAGTGCAAATATAATTATAATTATACTTATAATTGTCCGTATATGGTATTAATTAACTAGAAAATTCTTTAAATTAAATATTTATATATCAATAATTTACAAAATACCATCTTTGTAGGACTTAGATAATTAAAAATATTTAAAAGTTTCAACATAATATTAAAGGTTCTAACATAATATTTAAATATTTAAATACCATCTTTATAAGAATAAAAATATCTATTTAAAATTATTGAAACTTTATTACCAAAAAAATTCTATAGGTTGAGTGGTTATTAGTTTTTTTGAAGTAGGAGCAACAATTTATTGCTTATGTTCTTGGACCAAATTGTTTATGAACAACAATTGTTAGCTTCCAAAAAAATTATTGTTTGGCCTAATTCATTTTGTGTTTTTTAACCCTCAAAACACTCCCAAAAGCTAAGCCAAACAAGCACTAATTAACTTTGAAACTAAATTTTTATCCAACTTGACCTATAAATATAAGAAAACTAGCCTTTTGACCCGTGTGTTGCATGGGACACAATCAAATTACATATTTTATAAAAAATTTAATTTATTTACCTTTTTTATGAAAATATTTATGAATTTATTATTTATAAATATAATTTTTCTATTGAATATTTTCTTACTTATATCTATTCAAAGGCATTTACATTCAGATAAAACATGCACTAACTCACTACGTACAAATATTTTACACCATCAATCGAACAAAAAGAAATTTACATTTAGAGAAAATGTTATGTGATGCTATTTATTCATTTTTTAAAATAAAAATTTACCTTTTCAGCTATACAATTTATTTATGATTTATCTAGTACGTAATATATATCTTTCGTTATTACAACATAATATATATCTTTTGATTGAGCTCTAACATTTTTTTTAGAGTATATATAGTATTTTTTTTTCACTGGTAAGCAAATACAGGGTCCATCTTCTCACAAGATACAAATCCATACACTCCTCTCTCAAAATACTACACAGAGCGGGAACATCTTCAGGTTTCCAATCATGATAGCTAACAATATTTAGGCCGACTTTTGCTAGCCAATCCGCCGACTGGTTTGCTTCACGGAACACATGGCTAATCTTGAAATATGAGAATTTGGCTAGATATTGATTGATGTCATTTAGCAGTAGAGTATATATAGTATGTTTGAGAAATTTACCTTTGAATATGAGCCATAATACTTACAACCTGTTCTACAATATATTCAACAACCTACAATAACATAACATTACAATTTCAAGCAACGAATCATCATACTCAAATTGTAATTGAGGTGCATTTAAAATTTGAAAATATCACATGTATGTCAAGCAGTTTCTCCACAAATTATGTATGAATAAAATTCATCTTACTAATATTCGGCTTCAAAACTTTACAGGCAATTGAAAGCCTCTTTGATTTTTCCAGCAAATATTACACAAACATTGATCAATATTCCAAAATAAAATGAAAATAAAGAGAGAAAAATTGACCAAAAGAATTAACATAATCTCAAATAAAACTAAACGTGAGACTAAATACACATCACCAATAAATTGTCCCACAAAACTAAATACGTACACACATATACCCATGCTATTTATATTATTTTAAAACCTTTTGGAATAAATTTATATATAGTGTGGAAAGTAAGTGGAATACTAAGCATGTTTTAAGAATATAGGCATAAATACATAATAGTTAAGTTACATAGAAAGTCAATGGGTAAATTATTAACAATTAATGTTGTATGTGTGTTCAGTTGTAGAAATCAGGGATTTCCGGTCCTAAGAGTAAGGTTGTCAAATCCACAGGGATGATGTGTTAGGTTATAGGAAATTGGTCTGGTAAAGGTTTTCAAATTGTAGGAAGCAGTAAATAATTACACTAAACTAATTATGAATTAAAAACTAAAGAAAACATGAATTTGTAAACAAAACCTAACTTAATAGAACAAGAACAAGAAATTAAACTAGAAATCAAGAGCATACTAAAGAAAGTAATAAATAACAATAAATCAAGAAAGCAAGAATTAAAGATGAACTAAACCTAATTTAACAAGGAAAGTAAATTTCTAACTAAGAAAGCAATTAAAAGCAATTAATAACGATGAATATAAAAACTAAATCTAATACTGAATTTAAAGAATGAAAACATTAACCTGGAATGCATTGTACTGAGTTCTAATCTTGAATCTTGAATCACCGATCTTTCTCCCGAACAAAAAAGAAAGGGCATGATTTGGATTACTAAGATTGCTCGAATCCTCACATGAAGGGAGAATTCGAGGAACCTTAATCCTTTGATTCACTAAAAAGTGAAATTTTGGTGGAACTAATACTAGCGAAATTTAAACAGCGAGACCATGAATAAAAGTGAGAAGGAAACGAGAATTGAAAAACTTGAATCGAATTGAAACTTAGAAGAGTAAATTACAATCGAGGAATTAAGAGAAAAACTAAAGAAAACTTAAAACTAAAACTAACATAAACTAAACTAAAACTAAACTAAAATAAAACTAAAAACTAAGTGACCGTATAATGAGGTATCAAAGGTTTATATAGAAAGAATTAGGGGAGGGGAAAAAAAGATAAACAACTTCAAAACCCTAGCGTAAAAATCGACGGCTCATAGACACGGGCGCTGGCGATGGATAAATCGGCGCTGGCAGCGCCTCGTTTACGGATCTTTCTATACAAACCGTTGGCCGCGGTTCGTTAGGCGGGAGTATCGTCTGAGTGGTATCGTCTTGGTCGTCCGAAGTCAGACGCTGGGCGTGGGCTAGGTACCCCCTGGCGGGGGGTTCTTGGACGCTACTGGGGTACCCCCTGGTGGCGTCTAATTACCCCCTGGTGGTGGGTGTGGGACTTGGAGTGAAGCAGCTGGTGGAGGGTGCAGGACTTAGTACCCCCTGGTGAGGGGTAATTACCCCCTTGTGTGGAGGGTCGTGGTCCTCACCTTTTCCATTATTTTCTTCATTTCTTTCCTCATTTTCTTCATTTTTCTTGGAATTTCTTACACTTCTCTATGAATTTCCACAAAAATTTGTAAATCACACAAATTTTCCAATCAAGTGAAGAAATCACAAGCAAAAATACTTATTTTACGGTCTTAATTCGGCTCAAAATGAGACCGAACAACACTCCCACACAAAGGTTTGCTCGCCCCGAGCAAACTAAAACAAGAATGAAAATAAAACTATCATAACTCACTTTCGTAGGAATCACGGTTGCATTTAGCGTATGCAACAAGCCCTTTAAACCCCTTGGCAGCCCAAGTGGACGAGGAAGTCATGTATGCAAGCTCACAAAGATCAGAGTATTGAGCCTACAATACACCACACAGACACACACACCTCTTGCTGATGACTTCAAACTAAGCTAATTGAATGCAATTAGCTGGACTAGATGACAAACCGATGTAAAATATAAAGGATAGACTTGTATTCACTCTTCTACAGACACACCACAGAACAAACACAAGGGCAAAGGACTTAGTTACCTCAGCAGATACAGACACACCACCACTGAAGCAATCAAGCTCTACACACACCACTAGGGTTGCCAACTCTTGGATACTGAAGTAGATTCAACTAAATGAGAGTTTGCTGACACTCACAAACGAGAGGCTCAACTAAGGCACTCAAATTGCTATTGAAGATATCACTGATTAGTTTGCAAGCTGCTGAATACATCACTATATATAGCTAATCCTAAACAGTTTGATTAGAGGCACTTAATTAAAGTAACCCGCTAATCTCCCTTCTAATCTAGCTGATGAACTAAACCAGATACATCATATTACATCCTATTCTACCTAATACAATCCGAATACATTTGAAGATAAAAGAAAAAACAATGTTGACTTCTGATTGGACCAAAACCCCAAAGGTTGGCAATTTTGACCAATCAAAACCTTTCCTAGCTGGGAGGGTAAAACTAAGTTACTATAGTAACTTTCCCGGGCCTTTCCTAAGCTGGATGTAATCTCAACAGCTTAAGAAAGGTAGGAAAAGACCTAAATAACCCTCATTATAGCTAAACAAAATAACTTGGCCTCAGAACTGAGGTTCTGGAAAAACTGATAACAAACAATCATTTGAGATTGTCTGTTCTGGTGCCTGTAACTTAATGCTACCTTGCTCGAACATGCTGGGACTTGACTTGTCCTTGGAAAATGCATGTCAAGGAACAAAAAACTTCTAGGGAACCTTTACTGAATCTCACTCAATTCAAAGATACAAAATTGAGAAAGATGCCTGCTTGGACTGATGCTGCTGGGAACTGGAATTGGCCTGGATGACCAATGCTGGTGGGATGAGTGGTTGTGTTGGCTAGGACATGCCTTACCAAGGTGTAGCAAGTCTGGATGGATGAAGTTGGTGGGCTGGTGGTTGCTTTGGGCTTCTTGAACTGCCGCTGAGAATGGAAGCCTGCTGTTTCTGCTGGAAATGCTCCAACAGCTGCAGAGTTTGGTCAGCAAGGCTTGCTGCTAACAATGCTGGTGCTGAAGCTGCTGCTTGAACCTCCTTGGGTGATGAAGATGATGTAGAAGTTGCTCGAGTTGTTGCTGTGGTTGAATCATCCTCCTCCTCCTGGTCTGAACTTGTTGATGACACTTGAGCTACTGCTGGACTTGTTGGATGCTCTCCATCATCCTCCCCAGGTGAGGAAAGTTTGTCCTCAAACATGGAAGGTCTTCATGTGCTGGAAAATAGGGCCTTAAATCTGCAATGTTGAAGGTAGCACTCCCTCCATAGTCTTCTGATAGGTCCAACTTGTAAGCATTGTCTCCTATTTTCTCCAAGACTTCAAATGGGTCATCTGCTCTTGGAACTAACTTGCCTTTTGTCTTTGCTGGGAATCTGTCCTTCCTTAGGTGTATCCACACTAGGTCTCCTGGTTGGAAAACCACTTTTCTCCTGTGCTTGTTGGCTGAAGTAGCTGCCTGCTTAGAGTACTTGATGATTTTCTCTCTAACCTGTTGATGAAGCTTCTTGATCTTCTCTGCATGTGTATCTGCTTCATAACTGAACTTTACAGAATTGGTTAGTGGAGATAAATCCAAAGGAGTGATAGGATTTCTCCCATATACCACCTGAAATGGGGAAAGGATAATTGCCTTTGAAGGGGCTCTATTGAATGCAAATTCAGCATGGGGCAAAAGAGTGCCCCATCCTGTTTTATTTGTGTTTATCAGTGATCTCAATAGAGTTCCTAGTGTCCTATTGGTCACCTCTGTCTGCCCATCAGTCTGTGGATGGCATGTTGTGCTGTACTTAAGCCTTGTCCCTAGCTTCTTCCATAGAGTCACCTAGAAATGGCTAAAAAATTTGGCATCCCTATCAGATACCATGCTTTTAGGGACTCCATGAAGTCTCACCACTTCCTGGAAGTATAGCTCTGCCACTTTCACTGCATCGTTTGTGGTATAGCATGGAATAAAATGTGCCATCTTACTAAATCTGTCTACCACCACCATCACTGAGTCTTTTCCCCTTTGTGATCTTGGTAGACCAACAATGAAATCCAAACCTACATCTTCCCATGGGCTTGTAGGGACTGGTAATGGTGTATACAACCCTTGAGGTAAGCTGTGGCTTTTTGCTACTTGACAGACTGCACACCTTTTAACCCAATGCTCTACATCTTTCCTCATTCTAGGCCAGCAGTAATGCTCCTTCAGCATGGTAAGGGTTTTCTCAATGCCAAAGTGGCATGATAGGCATCCTCCATGGACTTATGAAAGCAGTAGCTCCCTGAAACTACTCTTAGGTATGCACAACCTTGCTCCCTTGAAAAGAAACCCTTGGTCTATATGATACAGACTCTGAGGGTGTCCCTAGCACTTCTGGAAAATCTCACCAAAATCTTCATCCTCTTTGTACAAGGCTTTCAACAGCTCAAAGCCAAGTACTCTTGCATCTAAGACCTGCAACAATAAATATCTTCTTGATAAAGCATCAGCTCCCTTATTCAGCTTCCCTGACTTGTGGTGGATCATAAAATGGAACTGTTGCATGAATTCTACCCAAGCAGCATGCCTGGTGTTGAGTTTGTGCTGTCCTTGAATGAATTTCAAGTCTTCATGATCACTGTGCAATATGAATTCAGCTCCAATTAGATAGTGTCTCCAGTGTTGAAGAGCTCTAATGATGGCATAGAACTCTTTATCATAGGTGTTGTATCTCCTCTTGGCATCATTCAATTTTTCACTGAAGTAGGCAACAGGTTTTCCTTCCTGGGTCAGGACTGCTCCTATGCCAACACATGAAGCATCACACTCTACTTTAAAAACCTTAGAGAAGCTTGGCAAAGCCAGGACTCGTGCTGATGTAAGCTGCCTCTTAACTTCTTCAAATGCTCTCTGTGCTGCTGGTGTCCAAGAGAAACTTTTTCCCTTCACTAGCTCTGTCATAGGTGCTAGGATGGTGCTAAAATTTCTCACAAATCTCCTGTAAAATGAAGCTAAACCATGAAAACTCCTAATTTGTTGAATTGAACTGGGAACAGGCCACTCCCTGATTGCTTTGACCTTTCCCTCATCCACTTGAATCCCTGCTGCTGTCACAATGTAGCCAAGAAAAGACACTTGGCTTGCAAAGAATTGGCACTTCTTTAAATTCCCATACAACTGCTCCCTGCTCAATATCTCCATCACACTCTTTAAGTGGTCAATATGCTCCAATTCAGATTGACTGTAAATAAGTATGTCATCAAAATAGACAACAACACACTTACCAATCAATGGCTTCAGAACTTGGTTCATTAGCCTCTTGAATGTGGATTGTGCATTTGTTAGGCCAAAAGGCATGACTAACCACTCAAATAACCCTCCTTTTGTCTTGAAAGATGTCTTCCATTCATCCCCTTCACATATCCTGATCTCATAGTAGCCACTTCTCATATCAATCTTGGAAAACACCACTGAACCATGTAGCTCATCAAGCATATCTTCGAGCCTTGGGATTGGGTACCTGTACTTTATAGTAATTTTGTTAATAGCTCTACAGTCAATGCACATTCTTTGACTGCCATCCTTTTTAGGCACCAATAAGGCTGGTACTGCACAGGGGCTCATACTCTCCCTTGTCATACCCTTCTCCAGTAGCTCATCATCCTGTCTCTGGATCTCATTTGTCTCAGCTGGAGTCATTCTGTAGGCAAGTTTATTTGGAAAAAACAGATCCTGGAACAAGATCTATTTTGTGCTGTATGTCTCTCTTAGGGGGTAGGCCTAGGGGCATTTCTTCAGGATAGACATGTAGATACTGGTTTAAGATAGGCTGAAATAGGGGGTGGTCATTTTGTGGGGGCAAGTCTTCCTTAATGTCAAGTAGAATGATTCTACTTTGCTCACTGAACTCATGCTGTTCAGCTGGCAAAATGACATCAAGAGTGGGCTCAACAATAAGGTTTTTAGGTCTTTTTGTGAGATGGGATGGTCTAAGAGGGGTAAGGGTGATCTTTTTGTTGTTTAGGCAAAGGGAATATGTGTTTGCTCTCCCATCATGGCTAACAAATTTGTCATACATCCAAGGTCTCCCTAATAATAGGTGACAACCATCCATAGGAATCACATCACACCAAACTTCATCTCTATAAGCTGAACCAATTGAGAAATTGACAAGGCATCTAGAAGAGATCTTGATACCTTTACTTTGGTTCAACCACTGTATGGTATAGGGGGCTGGTAGCCAAATTGAGCTTCTTCACCGTGGTTTCAGAGGCTGCATTGGTGCAGCTGCCTCCATCAATGATCAAGGAGCAAATTCTCCCACCAACTGTGCATCTGGTGTGGAAAATGTTCACCCTTTGTTGATGATGGCTTTGGAGTTGGTGTTGGTGAGGTCGTTGCTGCTGCTGGTTCTGGACTCTGATCTTCAAATTGAGGACCTCCATCATGACCCTTCAAAGATAAAGGCTATCCAAGAGTTGCAACCGCCCAGGACAGAAAAAGAGATAAGAGGTTTTCTAGGGCGAGTCCAGTATATCAGTAGATTCATCTGAAAGCTCACCATGACATGTGAACCTTTGTTCAAGAAGTTGAAGAAGGGGAGTAAAACAGAATGGGACGACTGTAGGACCCCAGGAAAAGGGGGTGAACCTTTTTTCCGCGTGAATGCGCTACATTAGTGATCAGGAGCCGACTAAGATTTCTTAATCCTTGAATAAGGATATTTTTATTTTCGAAATTCGTTTTTGGGCTGATGAAACTTTATTTATTTACAAACCCATTTTTTATTATTTAAATTATTCGAAATTGCACAAAATAAGTTAATAATAATTCAATCCCAATCAAAAACATTCAATTCAGGCTCGGGAAGGAAGAAGTGGGTCACCAGAACCCATTAAAACCCACATGGGCTTTAATGGACTCTGGGCTGGGTCTTCTTCTTCCTCGGCCCAGAGAGGGGTGGATTGAAATTGATAAAACCCGCCTAGGTTTTATCGATTTCTAGTCCATTCCTCTCGGGCCTAGCTTTGAATTGGTGGTGGATGTGAATGAAATCATTTTTTTAAATTTATTTTTATGCAAAAAACCGAACTCTTTAAATAATTAAACGAATTTATAAAATGCAAAAGAGTCGCCAGCCAATTTAAGGAAATCGACAAACCATAAAATAAGAAAAGAAAGACTCCGGTCTACGAACCCGATTTCTAGATTCGGGGGTAAGGTTACGAATTCGATAGTTATAAGAACTCTCGAATCCGCCTGTTATAAAACAGACTCTACTAAAATCAACATTGAAAAGAAAGAGAGCGGGGAGAAGTTTGATTAATTTCGCGGAATTATTATTCGAATCATGCAATATAAAAACAATGCGGTTTTCATTTTACAAAATATGTAGAAGTAATGGAATTAAATAAGGAATTACATGATTAATTACAATAATGAAAATAAAGAAATCGAACTTTGCTTAAGATGTAGCGATGATGACTTTGATCCCTTGAGTTGCCCCCCCCCCCTTTGACTTGAAACTTTGATGAAATAATGTGAGTGGCTAGGAAAGGTGGTGTATGGATAGTTGTATGGTTGTGATGAGTGTGATTATGAGGGGATAAGAAATGGATTATGGGTGATGAAAAAGAAGTATAATATGGATGTGGTTTAGGAGGGTGATTTTATGATGAAAGTGGATGATGGAAGTGGAATGTGGAGATGATAGGAGAATAGAGTAATGATAGGAGATGATGAGAATTTGTGAGAGTGGAAGTATAATATGGTGGAAGAAGAGAGTAGAGTAAGACTATTAGATGGTAGTAGTTCATGAAAATGAAGGTGGAATGGAGGGGGTATTTATAGGTGAAGGAGTGTGAGTTTTGGAGGGAAATGGTTGGGGACATACCCCACAAATCATGTCATCTAAGGCTATAACCTAGGCGGGTTATAGGAAGTCAAGGGGAAGTCAAACACGTGGGGTTATGATCATGGGATTGCATGCATGCAGATTGTATTTTTTTTTTGGCGCCAGAATCCTTATAACCTAGGCGGGTTATAACAATTATCAGCACACGGATTGATGACGTGGAGTGAAACGGCGCCATGCTGAGCTCCAATTATAACCTAGGCGGGTTATAACAAATATCTGTACACGGATTGATGACGTGGAGCGAAACGGTGTCGTGCTGAGCTCCAATTATAACCTAGGCGAGTTATAATCTTTTCTGGGCTGGGGCGCGCGTTTGTGCTAGCTTCTGCATGGGCCTGTTCATTAAAAGTTAAAACCCAGAGGGGTTTTAACAATTATTTGCGGCCTGTTTTATTTTTCTTGGGCTCAGTTTATTGATCCTTTGGGCCCAATGACCCGTTAACTTGGCCTATCTGACTTGCATATTTTTTATGAGTCGGGATTATACCGGTACAAATTCCGATGTCTACAGAGAGCCCCAACTTTGATCGAGTCCGAGTAGGACGATGGTCAAAGTAGCCTGAGGATATGACATTGGATTGCAAAGCCTGGGTTGACGCTTGGAAGCTGAGTCGTGCATCGCGGTTGAGGGCGGCATGCGCCTCTTTTGGGGGGATCTCGAGCAAGAATGATGCTCTACCTGACCGTTGATGAGTTGATGTTGATCTCGGGCGAGAATGACGCCTTACTTGAAGGTGTGGGTTGACACTTGGAAGCTTCGTCCTGTGTCGCAGTTGTGGGCGGCATGCGCCCCTTTGGGGATAATCTTGAGCAACAATGATGCTCTACCTGACCGTTGATGAGTCGATGTTGATCTCCGGCGAGAATGACGCCTTACTTGTTATCGGACACGATGCCGATGGTTGATGGAATTTTCTAATCTTTCCCAGTGTCGGCTCCAGTCTTTCCCGGTATCGATGTTGATGATGGTTGGAATTTTTGATGCCGAAGGACTTCATCAGGCGCACTGCTAATGGCCTTAGGGGTCGAGACTTCACCGGGCGCGATGTCGATGGCTCGTGGATTGAGACTTCACCGGGCGCGATGCCGATGGCTCGGGACTACATCGAAAACTCTGCCGATAGTCCTGAATGATGATGATGGTGGGAATTTTTGATGCCGAAGGACTTTACCAGACGCGTTGCTGATGGCCTTGGGGGTCGAGACTTCATCGGGAGCGATGCCGATGGCTCGGGATTGAGACTTCACCGGGCGCGATGTCGATGGCTCAAGACTACATCGAAACTCTCTGATGGTCCAGAATGATGATGATGGTGGGATTTTTGATGCCGAAGGACTTCACCAGGCCCGTTGCTGATGACTTTGAGGGTCGAGACTTCACCGGGCGCGATGTCGATGGCTCGGGATTGAGACTTCACCGGGCGCGACGTCGATGGCTCGGGACTACATCAAAACTCTGCCGATGGTCCGGAATGATGATGATGGTGGGCATTTTTGATGCCAAAGGACTTCACCAGGCGCGTTGTTGATGGCCTTGAGGGTCGTGACTTCACCGGGCGCGATGCCGATGGCTCGGGACTGAGACTTCACCGGGCGCGATGCCGATGGCTCAGGACTCAGACTTCACCGGGCGCGATGCCGATGGCTCGGGACTACACTGAAACTCTGCCGATGGCCCTGGGTGATGATGATGGTGGCAGCGACCTCTTGTGTGGTAGCTGAGTGATGGTGGTCCCATTGTCGGCGACCTGAAAATCATGAAAAAAATCGAGTGTTAGTTTTATTAAAAAAAAACGAAAGAGGTTCAATTTTTACCTACGGGCCGTAAAGCCAGAGTGTGGGCCCAGGCTGTGGGCCGCGAATTTGGGCTGTCGGCATCACAAAACCTAGGCGGGTTTTGGTGACCTTCCTTGGGTTGTGTCCGCACCTGGACCGCGTCTTCTGGGCCGCTCCATCTTGGCCAAACAAAACCTAGGGGGTTTTGTATATTTTTTCTTTTTTTTTCCTTTTTTTTTCTGCCTCGTGAAGGGTATCAAGGTGGGACCCACTTCGTGTGTGGATTGAATTGAGCCACGTCACTTTGCCTCTCTTTGGGGAGCAAAAGGTAACCTTTGGACATCTGGCCAATGAAACGCATTTGGCATCTCGAGGTGGGTCCTAAAAACGAATGGCTCACGTTCACCCGACCTTTCTATAAATTCCAAGCATTTCCTTCATCTTCTTCACATCCTCATCTCCTTCATATCTCTAGCTCACTCCTTCTCTCTCAAGAAAAGAAGTCTTGTTCTTTGAAGTAATCTCGGGTTTTGGAAAGATGCAACCTCGAAGTCATAGAAATCCACCTCTTCCTCATGCGGCGACTTGGCCTCATGAGGGGTCTTCGCGACGCAACTTTGTTCCGGCGTGGAAGCGGCTCCCTCCGATCTCATTGTTGATCTTGGAACCATGCTTGGTTTATCGTTCTCATGGCAAGGTAAACCTTAAACTTTCCTTTTGTACTTAGTTTAGCGTAAAAATGAGCAAGCATGAATTTATTTTTCATACCTTGTCGATTTTTAGCTTTTTTAAGTATGCATGCTAGGATGTAGAGTGACCCGTTTATTTTTTGTGTTTTGACCAAAAACGCATTTGCAAATCGCATTGCAAAAATGGACCAAGAACATTCATAACACTTGCACGCGTTCTGGGCCAGTTTGTCTGAGGAGCGGTCCACCAGGCGAAATAAAACCTAGGCGGGTTTTATTTCCAACCCACTGGGCCGTCGCATGCTCTGGGCCGGTCACCTGAGCCTGGCGAAATCAAAACCTAGGCGGGTTTTGACTCGCACATTTCTTTTTTTTTTTCTGTTGGGCCGCTTCATGGGCCGTGACTGTGGGCTTGGTTAAGTCAAAACCTAGGCGGGTTTTGGACTCAAAGTTCCCCTAATTTGTTGCTAGTCTGGCTCGAGCCGGGACATTTTTGGGCTTGTTTATTTGTTTCATGGGTCGTGGCTGTGAGCCTAGTGTTTGTGCTGGGTCCAGCTTGGGTCCATGAAATTATGCTTTGAGCCCCCATTTAAAATGATGTGGTGGAATTCTGCCCTTAGGAGGATAACCTGAAAACCCTTGGCGCCCTAAAAGAGCCACTTAAGGTAACGAAATCAATCCCGGGAAATTTTGTATGGGAGACTTTGACCGCGGCGGGCTTCATGCCCTTTTGGAAATGCTTGGAGGCTTGGCAAAAAAAGACATTTCGCATCATTGGTCGGGCGATGGCCGAGAGGTTGTGGGATTCCACTAACATGTTTCACTTCCCCGTGGGCGAAATGGCGATTACGCCCAAAGATTTCGTTATGATTACCGACCTTCCTTGGGGTGGGCAGGACGTGGTCTTCGATGCAGACGTCCCTCCAGTAGTTCTGGATTTGTTGGCTCCAGTGTCTGCGCGTTTCGGACAACGGCAAGGTCTCCCTAACCTCGCCTATAAGCACTTCGAGATGACCATTCGCGATGCGAGTTTTCAAAACGTGCCTCTAGAGCACCGCCGCTTCATTTTCTTGAAGTACATCATTTCTGCCACCCTCTGGGGACAATATTTCCCTGACATGGTTTCGGAATCTCCTCAATTTTGATAATATCCGAAACCTGAACTGGGGCAAGGCGTCCTATGCCAACTTCATCCATTGGCTCCGTCGTGGCGTCCGTCTTTCGTTGGATGCGGACCCCGTTTACCTCCATGCGGCCCAGGCTACCAGTATGGTCCTTCCTTGTGGAAGGTGCTCGAGGTACGTGCTCGAACCTTCTCTTTTTCAATGTGTTATTCATCCTTCGTTCCTTGTTTGACATCTTGTTTCTGTAGTCGTGGCCGTATGAGTACATCTTGGCCCTGGAAATTCGTTCAAAGAAGAACAAGACGGTGCCGGTTGCTGAACGCTAGACTACCGAGGGCATCCATGATAAAAAGTATAAGTCGGGGTGCCTTGACCTCATTCGCAGCATCCTAGACAACTTGCAGCCGGTATTCCCCTATTCCTGACATCTTTCTCCTATTTTCCTTTACATGCCATACTTAAACGCATCCTTCCCCTTGCAGGATCAAGTAAATTGGTGTCCTTAGGCCGACTTCGACGTCAGAGGGTTACAACAACCTCTGGATCTGGTAGAGCACGACACCCGTCTTCGCCTCCTAGTTGAGGGGCCTTACGGTTATGTGTGGTACTTGAGGGAGAGAGCCTCGAGGAAAATTTTGGGAGGTTACCCTGGTCTCATTCCCCTGGATCCTCCAGCACACATGTTTGAGCCATGGCGGGTCGACCTGGGCATTTTGGAAGATCTGGTTCGAGGTCAAGAATTTGACAACTATGTGCACAACGTTTCGCAGAAGCAATTCGATGAAGAGTTCCAGCCCTATCTTAGCCGTTTGGCTCCTTGAGTGGTATGTATTTTCCTTCTTCGTCCTTTGTTATGTTTTGGCTATCTTCTAACCAGAAAGTCTACAGCTGGGGCCCTATGCTAAGGCTGCTGAAGTGGAGATCCCACAAGAGAGGCGAAAGATTGGTGGCTTCTTGGATGTGGAGAACAACAGTGAGTACTCTGCGCTTCAGGCATCTGGTCGCAAACCTGTAAGTCTTGGTTTTATGTTGCTTCCTTTTATCACATGTACCACTTATGAATGACCCTTGTCTTGTTATTTCCCAGCCGAGATGGGCTTTTCTCCGGCAACTGACTAAGGAGTGGAGCACCATGAAGAAGTTCATTGATCGGGGATTCATAGGTTCAGGGAGATATCAAGGTGATGCTGCCGGAAGGGCCGATATGGAGGCTGATGCAGAGTCTATTCCCAGAGAACCGCCTTGACGTTCTACTGCAGGCGCTCCTCGCACGGAGCCCCCACGCCGCTCTTCGGTTGGGGAATATTCTTCTCGAGGCCGATCTCGGGAGGAAATTGGTGGTTCTTCTCGTCCTCCTCTAGCGGTTGTACTAGAGGGTCGGGGCAAAGGCATTCTGATCGAGGGTCAACACTCTACTGGATCCCATCGTAGCAGGTCCGGTAGCAGAGGTCGTCGCCCTCCGAGTATGGAAGACGACATGGCTCAGATGTCCTTGGAGGAGCCACTAGGTCATGGAGGGTCATATAACATTACTGGATATGGTGGTGATGCCCAACCCCATTCTTACTGGGTGGAGGATGCTTCCAAGTCGAGCGCCACTTACCACCTCCTCATTCTCGTCATACCCCAGCTTCAGTGCGTTCTTCTCGTCGCGGTCGGGAGATAGTGGTGAGGGACTGTGACTCAGGTGCATCTGTAGGGTATCCTGGTAGTCAAGCCCTAGCGGATGACGCTACCTCACGTCCTGCACCCTATGATGCTTTGTCTTTTGGTTCCGGTTCTACAGGATGGCCTATCCCTGCTCCTGAAATGGGTCCGACATGGCCTATGAGTTCCCAAGAGTGGTTTGCGCCTCAACACTCTTGGCTGGGAGGATCTGCTTCTTCTGGTTGGCCATCCCCCGGTTATGGAAGTGGTCCTGTATGGCCTACTCCATCTGTTGAATGGCAGGTTCCTGATCATTCGTGGCTAGCTGCTTCGCAGGAGCATTCTGTGTCTTCACCGTCGAACGTACATCCTTTGGAAATGCCCTTGAATGGACCATCGCCTCCCTTGCAGACTGCTCCTGGACCTGATTATTATTCCTGGGATACCTATTTTGGCGCGGCCGGTACTTCCAACGCGGGAGCTTCAAATGCAGGGGGCAACTTGGCGGAGGACAGCGGCGACTCTGGTTCTCTGTGGTGATCACATTTATGCAATACCAAACTCTTTTTTCTTTTATTTACTTTTTATGCAAGACTCTTTGTAATATACTTTTTATTTTATGCAAGACTCAAAACTTGATGTATGCACAACTTTGACGCTTTTATTAATGCAATTTCGAATGATTTTCTACATGATGGGATTAATCCCGCTTCCCCAAAAAGAAAATAAAATAAAAAAGAACAAAAACTTAAGTGTCGGAGATAACTCGAGCGAAAATTTCAAAACCAGACATCACTGGGTCGATAACAGAAACCGGAACATCAAAAATACACGAATGGGCTAATTGAAGCCAAAACAGAAAGGCCCAAGATCGAGAGGACTTCATGCAAATGGGCCACGGATATGAAGACGCTGGGCCTGGACCGCTTAAAACCTAGGCGTGTTTTAAGCGGCTGAAGAGCTGGGCCTGGGCTAGCGGACGCGTGCGTGCGTAGTCTGCCAAAGTTAAAACCTAGGCGGGTTTTAACTTTCTTTTTTTATTTTTTTTCTTTTGCTAGCCGTTGAAGAAAGGCTTGAATCATGGGATGTGATGGCAACGACTATGTGATTACTTGCTTGCCGATTTGTTCCATTTTGATCATGGATAAAGGTGTATAAATACCTCATCCTATGCAAATGGTTATCACCCATAATCTTCAATTGCTTCTTCCATCTAAAAAGCCTCCAAAATCACAAAAATCCTCCTAACATGGCTTTCGAGAAGAAGCTCGCTACTTGGATGAGCACCTTGTCCAAAGACGAGAAGAAAGAGCTCCGGAGATATAGCCTGACGAGATTGCTGAGTCTCCGGTAAGCGAGAGTCAACCATGACTTCATTCGGGCGGCGGGCCTAATTCAAATAATTGAAGACATGGCTCGTGGCTTTAACCCAGTGCTGTTGATGCTAGAGGAAACTATGATGGGCTTGGATAATCCGGAACCAGAATATGAACTTCGTGGGAGCCCCCTACTTCTTCAGGTATGTTTCCTCCCTTATTTTTTGTCCAATCCACCTACTGTCTGTATAACCTAGGCGGGTTTTAGGCATTTTTTTCGTTAGTTTGGGAATAATTGGCATGCAATTGTAACCCGTGCTAACTTTATGGGCAGATCTGGATGATGGAGCATTTGGGCCTTATCGAGGATCCTCGTAATTCTTCGGCACTTGCAAATTATTGTCAAAGGAGACGCAAGTATACCGAGCGTCAATCGGTAACTGAATGGACCGCCTTTCTAAAGGAACATTGTGACATCACATGGTGGATCGAATGGTGGCATGTTCCTGAATATGTGACCAGTGACTATCGCAACGCCTATGTGTGTATCGCTGGCTTGACACACATGACTTTCTACTTTCCGGAGCGGGTGTGGCGACAGATGGGCCGCAAACAGACCATCCCCGAGCGGCTATGTGAAGCCCCCTAGCAATTGAAGCTTCGTGGCTCGGTGATAGAGTCTTGGCTGAAGTACTGGGCGAGAAGGCCGACCCTTAAGGCTCTATCAAAGGCACATGTATCAGAGATCGTTGACGCTGGATATCACGGATGGCTAATTGCGGCCGTCGAGTCTCGCCGCTCTGGAGAGGCATTAAGAAGTCAAGCATCCATAAACGAGAGATTGGGTCCTCGTTCATCGATAAAGGATCGTCTCGGTGCGAAGGTGACGGCAAAAGACCGACTTTGTCCGAGGGTAGAGACACGAAAATCGCATAAGAGAGCCTATAAGCCTAAAAACAAAGAGACGGACCCAAATGAGCCTAAAGACATGGAGATTGACAATGAGACCACTGGCGAAGTAGAGAAAGAGAAACAAGACTAGAAGATGGATGGAAGTGAAGGAACTGAACGCTTTGCCAGAATAAACTTTTATTTAATTAAGCCTTTTGAATTTTCTTATTTACAAGCAGTGTACTTGCATTTTAATCATTAATAAAAGAAGAAGTATTGTTTACAATCATTGTGTTCTTGCAACCTTTATCTTTCCTTATGAGCATATATCAAATATTAACCAAGTGTCTGAAAATTGGTTTTCCAGTTGCTTGGCTATATTAAGCATAATATCGCTTGAGCTGATCCAAATTCGTAGGTTGAATCATATCTTCTCCATCCATAGTGGCAAGCCGAGCTGCTCCTCCCGGTAAAATTTCCTTAACCATATAAGGACCTTTCCAATTAGGTGCAAACTTTCCCCTTGGGTCTTGTATTGGTGCCCTCATTTCCTTAAGCACTAGATCACCTTCTTGAAGTGAACGACTTTTCACCTTCTTATTAAAAGCGCGAGTGATCCTACTTTGGTACACTTGCACATTATGCAACGCCCTTAATCGCCTTTCATCCATTAACATCAACTCCTCGAACCTTGCCCTAGCTCATTTGGCTTCTGGCAATTGGCTTTCTGCCACTATTCGTAATGAAGGGATTCCTAACTCAATCGGCGGAACTGCTTCTATCCCATACACTAATGAATATGGTGTTGCTCATGTGGCCATTCGAATTGAGGTCAGGTATCCCCATAAGGCAAATGCTAACTTGTCTAGCCAATATTTGTAAGTGACAACCATCTTCTTAATGATTCCCGCCACCGTTTCATTGGCCGCTTCTGTAGGTCTGTTGGCTTGAGGTTGGTAAGGTGAAGACCGATGATGCTGAATTTTGTAATTGGTGAGCAAAACTTCCACTTCCTTTCGAAAGTGACTCCCGTTATCACTGATGATCTCATGAGGCACTCCATATCGGCATATAATGTTCTGAAGGATGAATTTGGCCACTTGTTTGGATGTGAGCTTGGCAAAAGAGGTTGCCTCTACCCACTTAGTGAAGTAATCAATAGCAACCAAGATGTATTCATGTCCTCCGGTTCCGGTTGGGTGTACCTTGCCAATGATGTCAATACCCCATACTGAGAATGGCCATGGAGAGGTCAGGGTAGTCAGGTATGAAGGAGGTTGATGTTGCAGATTGGCATACTCTTGACATTTGTGGCATTTTTGAACGAAATTCAAGCAGTCTGCTTCCATAGTAGTCCAATAATAACCAGCTCTTTGAATCTTCTTCGCCAGCATGCACCCATTCATGTGAGGTCCACACTCTCCTCCGTGGATAGTAGCCGTAACTTCCTTTGCACTTTTAGCATCGATATACAACAAATTGATGCCTGTAGGTGACTTCTTGTACAAACGATCTTGGATCAAGCAGTATTGTGCTGCTAGAGGCCTGATCGCTCGTTGTCCTCGAGCATCTAACTTAGCCGGATATTCTCCCTTCCGAAGAAAATTGTATATGTCAAGAAACCATTCCTCAGTCTCCTCTTCTTGTGTTTCCATGGCGCAGACATACGCGGGTTCAGATTGTCGCTCTACAATTACTGATAGCTGGAGCGTGCCTGATGGGATGGATATCATTGAAGATAATTTAGCCAAGGCATTGGCCAATTCATTGTGATCCCTAGAAATATATTGGAAGCTAATTTGCTCAAATGGGTCAGCAAGTCCCAAAAGCTTTTGCTGATAAGCCAAGAGGCACTCACTCCGAACCTTCCATGCACTCTTAGCCTGATTGATGATGAGACTAGAGTCTCCAAAGACCTTTATGTGGCGTATGCCTAAAGCTAAGGTAGCTTGTAGGCCCTTGATGCATGCTTCATACTCCGCAGCGTTGTTAGTGGCGTCAAAGTCCAATTTTACCGATACAGGGACGTGTGCCCCTTTCGGAGATATTAATTGGACTCCTACTCCACAACCCATTTGGTTAGAAGCTCCATCAAAATACATTTCCAATGTAACTTCATCGTTAAAGAACACGTCTTCGTCTGGGAATTCCAAGTGAGTTCTTGGAGGTTCCTGTGATGGTGAAGCAGCCAGAAAATCTGAAACAACTCGCCCTTTGATAGATTTCTGAGGTAAGTATTGAAGATTGAACTCAGAAAACATGACTACCCATCGAGTGATGTAGTTGTTGATGGTTGGTTGCTCCATGATGAATTTGATGGGATTGTTCTCAGCTATGACATATACAGTATGCGAAAGCATGTAATGTCTTAGCTTCTTGGTGGCCCAAACTAATGCGAGAGCCATTTTCTCTATGTCTGCGTATCGACTTTCGTAGTCTAGGAACTTCTTGCTCAAGTAGTAGATGGCACTCTCTTGACCTTTTACCTTTTGAGCTAGCATAGCCCCCATTGCTGAGCTAGTCACTGTAAGGTAAAGGAGTAGAGGCTCATTTGGTACTGGCGGCATGAGAACTGGAGGATGTTGCAAATACTCCTTGATTCTATAAAAAGCAGCTTGACATTGATTGTCCCATTCTACTTTGCTTCCTTTCTTTAGTTTCTTGAACAAGGGTTCACAAGTCATAGTGAGCTTTGAGATGAACCTACTGATGTACTGGACTCGTCCTATGAAGCCTCTTATCTCCTTTTCTGTCCTAGGTGGTTGTAACTGTTGGATAGCCTTGATCTTTGAAGGATCAACTTCAATGCCCCATTGGCTGACCACATAGCCTAGTAGCTTCCCAGCGGTAACACCGAAGGTGCACTTTGCTGGGTTGAGCCGCATCTTGTATTTGCAAAGTCGTAGAAAGAACTTGCGGAGGTTAGGAATATGATCCTCCCTTGTCTTGGACTTAACAATCATGTCATCCACATAAACTTCTACTTCGATGTGCATCATGTCATGAAGTAGGGTATTGGCAGTTCTTTGGTACGTTGCTCCGGCATTTTTAAGTCCGAAAGGCATAATGACATAACAGTATGTTCCCCATGGTGTGGTAAAGGAAGTCTTCTCCATGTCTTCTTCTGCCATTTTTATTTGATTGTAACCGACATATCCGTCCATAAAAGATAATAGCTCATGTCCGCAAGTATTATCCACTAAGACATCAATGTGGGGTAAAGGGAAACTACCCTTGGGACTGGCTTTGTTAAGGTCTCGGAAGTCCACACACATGCGCACTTTCCCGTCTTTCTTGGGTACTAGGATGATGTTAGCAATCCATTCAGGGTGTTGGACTGCTTTGATGAACTTAGCGTTAAGCTGCTTAATCACCTCTTCTTCAATTTTCTTAGCCAATTCAGGTTTGATCCTCCTGGCCTTTTGTCGAACCGGTTTTGCATCGGGGAGCAAAGGTATGGTGTGCTCCGCAATTTCCCTGTCAATCCTCGACATATCCTCATAGGACCATACGAATACATCCACAAACTCCTTGAGAAGCTCTGTAAAAGCTACCCGTTCTTCTGCTGTGAGTGAACTACCTAATTTCAACTCCCGAGGTTGTTCTTCCATGCCCACATTTATGGTGATGGTGTCTTCCAACACCTCCATTTTATGCTCATGTTCATTAGAAAATTCTTTTAAGGGTTCATTAAATTCCAGATTATTATTAGCGTAGCAATTCATGGAAGAGGGGAAAGAAGAATCAGAGTAAGCAGAAAGGTTCATCTTATTGAATGCAGAAATGAGTACATCGCCAGCAGACTTAAGACCAGACTCACTTGATTCTAGACTCTTAGGACCAGACTCTATGTCCATAGGAACAGACTCTCCTACAGACAAAATAAAATTATTCTTCTCAACATCGACCCACGAGACTGCCTTGACTTCTTCTTCTTCAGTGATCATGAGACTTGGGTCAAAGCTTGGGTTGGATAATGCAACAATAACAGTGCTTCAGACTCTTCCTTAACAGTTTCTTGTCCGAACAGCATGCCAAATATGTTGCTCCCAGCTAGATGAGTCCATTCCAATGGTGGCTGTTTGTCCCGAGTGGGGACAAACACAGTAGACATATTAATGGTGCAGACATTGAAAACTTCTAATCCAGCAACCTGAACTCCCTTGTTCTTCAGGTAGTATGGTTCCAGGAACCCATAGTAAGGGAAGTCATCACCTTCCCTAACAAACTGTCCATTCAGAGTGAGCGGATAGGGCTTCATTTGGAACGAGGTAGGTGGATTGTCAATCCTTTTCTGCTCAGCTATGGCTATCTTGGCGAGCCTAACTTCCTTCTCAGTTGGCTTGTACCCTAAACCAAACCTTCCCTTCTACTTAAATGTCTTAAACATAGGAGAAATCTTGTTTTTCGGGTTTCTTCCTAGCGACATCCCAGGGAAATGTCCTTGTCTCTTGAGTATGGCCTGCACTTTGGGATTTCAGTAGGGATCGAAGTCAAAGGAAGCTTCATCCTGGCTCAAAGTCGCAACAAGTTCAAAGTTGCGAAGTTCTTCGTCCATAGAACTGTGTTCTACTTCAAGGGTTGCTTGCTTGGGAGTAAAGACAGCATTGATGGATTCTCCCGAGATGGTGATAACTTGTCCTTGGACCAACATCTTTACCTTCTGGTGTAAGGTAGATGCTATAGCATTACATTCATGAAGCCATGGCCTCCCTAGTAATAGATTGAAGGAGGTTGGAATGTCTAGCACTACGAACTCCACATTCCGAGTGATTTTGCCTGTAGTAATGGGCAATATTATGGACCCAACCGACTTTCGAGGACAATTGTCGTAAGCCCTAAGCTGTACACCATTTTGAGCCAAGTGTTGTTGTTGGACTCCCAATTTCTGTGCCATCCTCCAAGGGCACACATTCACAGCTGAACCATTGTCGACTAAAACTAGTGGGATAGTCTTGTTGAAACATTGCACTGTAAGGTAGAGTGCTTTATTGTGGGATAGTCCTCCCTGACGCAGATCTTCAATCCCAAAGGTGATAACCTCTTGCTGGGTAGTCACATTAGCAACTAGAGATTCAGGAGTTGTCGTGGGAGGTACTGTTAATGTAGTAAGAGCATCCATCATCTTTTGTCTATGTGCTTGCGAGGAGCAAGTCAGCTGCCAGATGGTAACTTCAGCTCTGGTCTTCTTGAGTTGTGTAAGGAGATGATCTTCAGGCGGGACATGATTGTCATCGGTAGCCATTGGCGTAGGATTAGAAACAGCCACTGGGGTGGAGGTGTTCCTGTTGTTATGGCGGCCTGATCGAGTGACAAATGCTACATCATCTGATGTTGGCTCATCTGTCTCCATCCATTCTATCTTGGAGTATTCATGTTGCTCATCGTCATCACTATCCCAAATACCATGAATGGATAGGTCTTCATAAAAGCCAAACACCTCGGGGACAGGTTGCCCTGTTTCAACAATCAAAGTGGAAGGATCAAAGCTACAAACTCCATGAAAGATAGCATTTATATGCTCGGGCATCGGGTTGCTTTGATTGTTAGGCTTCTGGGCAGCTTTTGGCATGGGTAGCGTCCTATCCCTTATCATGTCTTCTATCTTGTTCTTGAGAGACCAGCATTTCTCAGTATCATGTCCTCGGCAACCATGATAGCGACAGAATTGATTAGCATCCCAATTTTTCCCTTTTATCGGTGACACTTCTCTTGGCAAAGGTAGGACCAAAAAACCCTTCTTGACCAATTGATCAAGAGCTTGTGAGTAAGAGATGTCCAGTGGTGTGTAAGTCTCATATTTTGGTATGATAGGCCCCTTGTGCTGGATAGAGTTAGTTTCCATGACCTTAGGAGGGTGGCTAGGCGCACTAGTGGCCCTCCTGTTGGAACTAGACCCCTTCCATCCAGGCGAAGTGGTCTTATCATTATGCATCGTCTCTAGTTAGATACAGATGTCCTTCAAGTAGTCAAAGTCTTTGATGACGTGGTATCCCAAATGCTTGGATAAGCTGCCTTTTAGCCCTTGCTTGAAAGTAGACAGCTGTAGGCGAAGAGGAATTGTCTCATTGATGTGAGACAGCTTGGTATGTCATCGCTCAAAGTAATCGAGGAAGGATTCGTCATCTCGTTGCTTCATGGTGGTCAAGTCATCCACCGTAGCTTGCTTCCTCTGGATGTGACTGTAGTGATTAATGAAGGCTTTGAACAGTTCATTCCAATCGGCCTTAGTTTGAGGTGGTAAAGTGTGATACCACACTTTGGCTTCGCCATCGAGAGTGGATGGGAAAATGGTAGAGTATAAATCGACATCAATCCGGTTTAATGGTGCTAGCCTCATGAACTCTTCGATGTAATGAATTGGGTTCTCAGAGGGTTTGAACCTGATGTTTGGTACTTCTACTTTATCAGCTACCTTGAGTCGCTAAGCGATCAATGGCACTTCGGATATTTGTCAAGTGAGCCGTATAGTGCTCATTGCTTTGGTAAGGCTTTCAAATTTCTGTTTGAGGGCCTTAACAGCAGGGTCCTTTATGAATTTAAATGCCTCAGGGGTAGTGACCTTTTTCTTGGATATCCCAATTCCTCCAGAATCTGAGGATGTCTTGATGATTTTAGGTTCGGACTCGTATCCCTGTATCTCCTCATCGTCTTCTTCAACATTCAACCCCAGTTTGGTATTGATCTTAGTGATGGCTTGCAGCATACCGTCCATCACCTGTTGCTGTTCATTCAGTCTTTTCCCCATCTTCTGCTCCTGTTCTAAGGTATTGGCGAATACCAGTCCTTGCATTTTGGTGTAAAGGTCATCCAAATGTTTCGTGATGTTAGCTTCGGTGCTCTGGACTGGGATCTCTTGGAATTGCTTCCTTGACATGATGCAGTCACTGGTTGCAGACGGATCGTAGCAAGGGTTCGGAATCAAACGACCTGTTCGTGGATCTCGAATGCGGGCTCGGAGTCGATCACCAATGATGCCTGCATGGAAATTCAAAGTTAAGACACTCAATGATATACTCCGACACGTTCTACCCGATGCATGTATGATCTAATGACCTATATGATCCTAACCAACTCGACACATATATGCTGACACTAAGGACTCACCCACTTTTTGGGAGTGCATGGCCTAACTCTTTCTGGACCTAAAAAATAGAACATTATAAAGGGCCTAATAAAGTCAGATATAGCGAGCGGGCCATAAGTTGACAGGCTTTAATTAGTGTTTCTCAATTCGGATAGGCCAAATCCACTGGCCGACCGTTTTAGGGAGAATCCGTAACTTGGCCCAACAACTCAGGCAACTCAAACCATATTGGCTATTATGCGGACTAGAATAATGTTCAACAAGACCGACCACCCACTTTCTTTTTGACCTTTTCTTTTTTATACTTTTTTTTAACTCGAGAGAAATGGATATTGTAAAGGACTAGATAAAGTCAACAATAAACGAGTCATAATCAATTTATGGGCTTAATTGACAAATCCGATATGGTTCGGCCTAACAACGGGCCGACCATAAATGTGATGGATTTATTAATTAAATCGATAAATTAATTTACTCAAGCCTAGTGACTATTATGCAGTCTAAGAGGCTATCCATTAACTTTGTTAGACTTTTAATTAATTTTTTTTGAACCGTTGTTAGGAGAATTTCATAAAGGACCATATAATATCATCAAAGGTGAGTCAATTTTTATCTATTAATTAAGATAATCAACTTTCAAACATAAATGGGCCCTTCCACTTGGGCTAACCAAAATGCCTTTGAGTTAATTATATTGATTAATAAATAATCCTTTTCTCAACCGAATGAATTTTATATGGACTAGAACAAAACCTCAAAACAAGGGTCGACTCTTTACAAAAAAGACAAGAAAAGGGGCGGGATACACATAGCACATAGCATACACATGAAAAGGGTACCCTAAACCAAGGCTCTAAATTCATGGACTTTTATGGTTGGGTATATAGCCTACCGCATGCCTTCGCCCCGGTTCTTCATACCATAAGGTAAGCAGTTGGGGTATTTCTCAAAGAACTTCAAGGAAGCTCTCAGAGTGTGACACCGGGAGAGGAGCGACCAAATGCTTAGAGATGTAGAGTTCATCCCCATAGTAGTGGCCTCCCGCTCTCAAGGGAAATCCTAGGTAACTTACCGTCGCCTTTGTGCTAACGTGTCAAAAGACTCGATTAGTGGCCCGGTATGCAAGGGATGCCTAAAAGAATAATAAAAGCGCAAAATAAATTAACTTCTCTCTTTTACACTTTTCAAATCAATTTGATTTTTTCAAGTTTTACCCTCTTTTTAAAGTTTAAGTCCCCAGTGGAGTCGCCAATCTATAGGACCCCGGGAAAAGGGGGTGAACCCTTTTTCCGCGTGAATGCGCTACATTAGTGATCGGGAGCCGACAAAGGTTTCTCATTTCTTAAATAAGGATATTTTTATTTTCCAAATTCATTTTCGGGGTGATGAAACTTTATTTATTTACAAACCCATTTTTTATTATTTAAATTATTCGAAATTGCACAAAATAAGTTAATAATAATTCAATCCCAATCCAAAACATTCAATTCAGGCTCAGGAAGGAAGAAGTGGGCCACCAGAACCCATTAAAACCCGCCTGGGCTTTAATGGACTCTGGGCTGGGTCTTCTTCCTCCTCGGCCCAGAGAGGGGTGGATTGAAATTGATAAAACCCGCCTAGGTTTTATCGATTTCTAGTCCATTCCTCTCAGACCTAGCTTGGAATTGGTGGTGGATGTGAATGAAATCATTTTTAAATTTATTTTTATGCAAAAAACCGAACACTTTAAATAACTAAATGAATTTATAAAATGCAAAAGAGTCGCCAACCGATTTAAGGAAATCGACAAACCATAAAATAAGAAAAGAAAGACTCCGATCTATGAACCCGATTTCTAGATTCGGGGGTAAGGTTACGAATTCGAGAGTTATAAGAATTCCCGAATCTGCTTGTTATAAAACAGACTCTACTAAAATCAACAATGAAAAGAAAGAGAGCGGGGAGAAGTTTGATTAATTTCGCGGAAATATTATTTGAATCATGCAATATAAAAACAATGCGGTTTTCATTTTACAAAATATGTAGAAGTAATGGAATTAAATAAGGAATTACATGATTAATTACAATAATGAAAATAAATAAATCGAACTTTGCTTAAGATGTAGCGATGATGACTTTGATCCCTTGAGTTGTCCCCCCTCCCCTTTTGACTTGAAACTTTGATGAAATAATGTGAGTGGCTAGGAAAGGTGGTGTATGGATGGTTGTATGGTTGTGATGAGTTTGATTATGAGGGGATAAGAAATGGATTATGGGTGATGGAAAAGAAGTATAATATGGATGTGGTTTAGGAGCGTGATTTTATGATGAAAGTGGATGATGGAAGTAGAATGTGGAGATGATAGGAGAACAGAGTAATGATAGGAGATGATGAGAATTTGTGAGAGTGAAGTATAATATGGTGGAAGAAGAGAGTAAAGTAAGAGTATTAGATGGTAGTAGTTGATGAAAATGAAGGTGGAATGGAGGGGGTATTTATAGGTGAAGGAGTGTGAGTTTTGGAGGGAAATGGTAGGGGACATACCCCACAAATCATGTCATCCAAGGCTATAACCTAGGCAGGTTATAGGAAGTCAAACACGTGGGGCTATGATCATGGGATTGCATGCATGCAGATTGTATTTTTTTTGGCGCCAGAATCCTTATAACCTAGGCGGGTTATAACAATTATCAGCACACGGATTGATGACGTGGAGCGAAATGGCGTCGTGCTGAGCTCCAATTATAACCTAGGCGGGTTATAACAAATATCTGCACACGGATTGATGACGTGGAGCGAAACGGCGTCGTGTTGAGCTCCAATTATAACCTAGGCGGGTTATAATCTTTTACGGTAGCGCGTTTGGGCGGCTCTGCGCATGGGCCTGTTCATTAAAAGTTAAAACCCAGAGGGGTTTTAACAATTATTAGCGGCCTGTTTTATTTTTCTTGGGCTCGGTTTATTGATCCTTTGGGCCCAATGACCCGTTTACTTGGCCTATCTAACTTGCATATTTTTGATGAGTCGGGATTATACCGGTACAAATTCCGGTGTCTACAACGACCAATGTCAAGATGCTTTCGATAAAATCAAGGAATATTTGCAGCATCCTTCGGTCCTGATGCTGCCAGTACCAGATGAGCCTCTACTCCTTTACCATACAATGACCAGCTCCACAATGGGGGCTATGTTGGCTCAAAAGGTAAAAGGTCAAGGGAGCGCCATCTACTACTTGAGGAAGAGGTTTCTAGACTATGAAAGTCGATAAGCTGATATAGAGAAAATGGCTCTTGCATTAGTATGGGCCACCAAAAAGTTAAGGCATTACATGCTCTCACATACAGTATATGTCATAGCTGAGAATAATCCCATCAAATTTATCATGGAGCAACCTACAATCAACAATCGCATCGCTCGATGGTGGTCATGCTTTCCGGGTTCAATCTTCAGTACCAACCCTAGAAATCCATCAAAGGACGAGTTGTTTCAGATTTCTTGGCTGTTTCACCATCACAAGAACCTCCAAGCACTCACATGGAATTCCTAGACGAAGAGGTATTCTTCACTGATGAAATAACATGGGAAACGTATTTCGACGGAGCTTCTAATCAAATGGGTTGTGGAGTGGGAGTCTTATTAATCTCTCCAGAAGGGGCACATGTCCATGTATCTGTAAAGACAGATTTTGATGCTACTAACAACGCTGCCAATATGAAGCATGCATCAAGGGTTTACAAGCTGCGTTGACCTTGGGTATACGCCACATAAAGGTCTTTTGAGATTCTAGCCTCATCATCAATCAGGCTAAGAATACATGGAAAGTTGAAAATGGATGCCTTATGGCATATCAGTAGAAGCTCTTGGGACTTGCTAACCAATTTGAGCAAATCAGTTTCCAATACCTTTCTAGGAACCATAATGAACTGACTGATGCTCTAGCCAAGTTGTCTTCAATGATATCAATCCCATCAGGCACGCTCCAACTACCAGTAGTAGTAGAGCGACAGTCTGAACCAGCATATGTCTGCAATATGGAGACACAAGAGGAAGAACCTGAAGAATGGTTTCACGATATATATAATTTTTTTGGAAGGGAGAATATCCAGCTGAGTTAGATACTCGAGGACAACGGGCAATCGGATCCTTAGCAGTACAATACTGCTTGATCCAAGATCGCCTTTACAAGAAATCACCTACGGGTATAAATTTGTTATGCATCGATTCTAAAAGTGCAAAGGAGATCATGGCTACTGTAGATGGAGGACAGTGTGGGACTCACATGAATGGGCACATGCCGGTGAAGAAGATTCGAATGGCCGATTATTATTGATCCACTATGGAGGCGGATTGCTTAGAATTCGTTCGAAGATGCCACAAATGCCAGGAGTATGCCAATTTGCAGCATCAACCTCCCTCTTATTTGACTACTTTAACATCTCCATGGCCATTTTCAGTATGGGCTATCGACATCATTGGAAAGATACACCCAACAGGAACTGGAGGACATGAGTACATCTTGGTCGCCATTGATTACTTTACTAAGTGGGTGGAGGCAGCCTCTTATGCCAAGCTCACATCTAAGCAGGTGGCCAAGTTTATCCTCCAAAACATTATATGTAGATATGGATGCCTCGTGAGATCATCAGCAATAATGGAAGCCATTTTAGGAAAGGGGTTGAGACTTTGCTCACCACTTACAATATTCAACACCATCGGTCTTCACCATGTCGACCTCAAGCTAACGGAGCTGTAGAAGCGGCCAATCAAACAGTATCAGGAATCATTAAGAAGATCGTTGTCACTTACAAAGATTGGCCCGACAAGTTAGCCTTTTCCTTGTGGGGATACCGAACCTCTATATGAACTGCTCACCACTTACAAGAAGATGGTTGTCACTTACAATATCCATTGGTGTATGGGATGGAAGCAGTCCTGCCAATTGAAGTAGCAATCCCTTCGATGCGAATAGTGGCGGAAACTCAATTGCCAGAAGCTGAATGGGCTAGGGCAAGGTTCGAGGAGTTAATGTTAATGGATGAAAGCCGATTAAGGGCATTGCATAATATGCAAGTGTACGAAAGTAGGATCGCTCGTGCTTTTAATAAGAAGGTGAAAAGTCGTTCACTTCAAGTAGGTGATCTGGTGCTTAAAGAAATGAGGTCACCTATACAAGACCCAAGGGGAAAATTTGCACCCAATTGGAAAGGTCCTTATATGATCAAGGATATTTTACCATGAGTAGTAGCTCGGCTTGCTACTATGGATGGGGAAGATGTGATCCAGCCTATGAATTTGGATCAGCTCAAGCGATATTATGCTTAATACAACCAAGCAACTGTAAAACCAATTTTCAGACACTTGGTGTATATTCGATAAATGCTCATGTATATAAGAAAAATAAAGTTTGCAAGAATACAATAACTGCGAACAATATTTCTTCTTTTAATTAATAATGCAAGTACACTACTTGAAAATAAGAAAATTCAAAAGGCATAATTAAATAAAAGATTATTCTGGAAAAGCAGTTTCAGTTCCTTCACTCTCATCCATCTCCTAACCTTGCTTCACCTCATCCACTTCGCTAGTGGGTTCATGATCAATCTCCATGTCTCTAGGCCCATTCGGGTCTACCTCTTTGTCTTTGGGTTTATAGACCCGCCTGCTTGGTTTTCGCATCTCCGCTCTCGGACCAAGTCGGTCTTTCGCTGTGACTCTTGCACCGAGACGGTCCTTTACCGATGAACGAGGACCCAATCTTTCGTTCACGGGTGTTTGGTCTCCTTCTCGCCTCTCCAGCGCGGCGAGATTCGATGGTCTCAATTAGCCAACCATGATAGCCGGTGTCAGCATATTGGGATACATGCGCCTTTGATGGAGCTTTGAGAGTCGGTCTTCTCTCCCAATATTTCAGCCATGACTCTATCACAGAGCCTCAAAGCTTCAGCCGCTCGGGGGCTTCACACAACAATTCAAGGATGATCTGTTTACGGCCCATTTGTCGCCGCACCCGCTCCGGGAAATAAAAGGTCATATGCGTCAAGCCGGCAATGCACACATAGGCATTATATGTATCACGGGTACGTACTTGGAAATGCGCCACCATTCGATCCACCATGTAATGTCGCGAGGTTCCTTTAGGAATGCAATCCATTCCGTTATTGAGCGAAGATCGGTGTACCTCCTCTTCCTTTGACAATAGTTCGCTAGTGCTAAAGATGTTCGAGGCTCCTCGAGGAGGCCCAAATGTTCCATCAACCAGATTTGTCCATAAAGTTAGCTAGGGTTAAAATTGCATGCCAATTGTCCCAAACTAACGGAAAAAAACAAAAAAAAAATGTAAAACCTTCGCGGGTTTTACAGACAGTAGAGAAGAAAAAGGAAGAGGGAAGAAGTACTGAAGTAGTAGGGGGCTCCCACGAAGCTCATGCTCTGGATTCGGGTCGTCCAAGCCCATCATGGTCTCCGCTAGCTAGCATCAATGGCACCGGATTGTAACCCCAGAATATATCTTCAACAATTTGAATCAAGTTCGCCGGCCCGGTTCTTGTGCCACCGTGACAGAAGCAAAATTCATTAAGAAGACATAATACGAGCGCTCGTACTCGTATCACCGGGCCATATTCCAAAGTATCAGGAGATTGAAAATATTCAATTATGGTTTGGAAGTGTACCTTTTCGCCGAGTATTGCACTTTCGATGACCCGAGATGGAAGACACAACATCTCTTTGTATTGTTTAGTGACGTCAGTCAATGTTGGAGGTGACGTCGGTCGGGCAAAGTGATTCTTCCCTAGGATTGAGGACCACTCCTCCGGAAGCGAACATAACTCCTTCAAAGTGAATCGAAAAACGTGCATCTTCGGGTCCCAAAAAGTCTCCGCCGCTCTAAGAAAGTCATTGTTGACCCTCACTTGTCGAAGGCTCAACAAGCTCGTCAGCTTGTATCTCCCGAGCTCTTTCTTCTCTTCCTTGGATAAGGTGCTCATCCAAGTAGCAAGTTTCTTCTCAAAAGCCATGAGAATTTGGAGGATTTTTGTGTTTTTTGGAGAATATTTAATGAAGACTTTAAAGTGAAGATGATGGGTAATGAACATGTGTATAAGATGAGATATTTATACACCTTCATCCATGATCAAAATGGAGCAAAACAGTCAGCAAGTGATCATATAGTCGTTGCCCTCGAATCCCATGATTTATGTAATCCACAACGGCTAGCAAAAAAAAAAAAAAATCAAAACCCGCGGGGTTTTGATTCTCCCAGACCCACACGCGCGCGCCTGGCCAGGCCCAGGCCCACTACCATCTGAAGAGAAAACGCGCGAGGGTTTTAAGAAAAGTTGGGCCCGCCTTCAACGCTCAGCCCGTTTATCTTCTGCTTTTGTTTAGGCTTCGCCTCTTGCAAATTAAAACCAGCCTGTTCATGTATCTTTTATGTTTTGGTTTTTGTTGTTGGCCCAATGATGCTCGGTTCTGAAATTTTTGCTCGAATTTACTCTGACACTTAAGTTTTATGTTTTCTTTTCTTTTATTTTCTTTTTTGGGGAAGCGGGATTAATTCAGGATTAATCCCATCATGTAGAAAATCATTCAAACATGCATTGATAAAGCGTGAAAGTTGTTCATTCACCGAGTCTTGCATAAAAAAATAATAAAAATAAAATACATAAAGAGTTTTGCATAATTTTGCATACAAAGTACATTAAAAGTGCATGGAGTCTTGCTTGGCATCAGTATGGTCACCACAGGGAGCCCGAATCACCGCTTTCCTCAACCGGATTGTTACCAGCATATGAAGTCCCAGCGTTGGAAGTGCCAGCCGTGCCAAAATAAGTGTCCCAGGAATAGTAATCTGGACCAGGAGCAGTCTGCACAGGAGGCGATGGTTCAGATAGGGGCACGCCCGAAGGATGTATACTCGACGGTGAAGACATGGAATGCTCCTGTGAAGCGGCTAACCATGAATGATCAGGAACCTGCCACTCAACAGATGGAGTAGGCAATACAGGACCAGTTCCATAACCGGGGGCTGGCCAACCAGAAGAAGCAGATCCTCCCAGCCATGAGTATTGAGGCGTAGACCACTCTTGTGAACCCATGGGCCACGACGGACCCATCCTAGGAGCAGGGACAGGCCACCCTGCAGAACCAGAACTAAAAGAAGCGGCAGTGTAGGGTGCATGACATGAAGTAGCGTCATCCGCTAGGGCCTGACTGCCAGGATACCCTACGGATGCACCTGAGTCGCGGTCCCTCACCACAATCTCCCAACCACGGCGGGCAGAGCACACTGAAGTTGGAGTACGATGAGAATGAGAGGGCCGGTAGGTGGTGCTTGACTCTGAAGCATCCTCCACCCAATATGAATGAGGCTGAGTATCACCACCATACCCAGCACTGATACGACCCTCTCTGACCAAGTGGCTCCTCCAAAGACATCTGAGCCATATCCTCTTCCATGCTCGGATGACAACGACCTCTACTGCCGGACCTGCTACGATGAGACCCGGATGAGTGCTGGCCCTCGACCAGGATGCCTTTGCCACGACCCTCTGGTACAGCTGCTAGGGGAGGACGGGAAGGCCTACCAACTTCTTCCTGAGATCAACCTAGAGAAGAATATTCCCCTACCGAAGAACCGCGTGGGGGCTCTGTGTGAGGAGCACCTACAGTGGAACGTCGGGGTGGTTCCCTAGGAACAAACTCCACATCAGCCTCCATATCGGCCCTTCCAGCTAAATTGCCTTGATATTTCCCCGAGCCTGTGAACATCTGATCGAGATGTTTTATCATAGTGCTCCATTCCTTAGTCATTTGCCGAAGGAAGGCCCACCTTGGCTGAAAGAAGGTAAAATCGGGGTTATCCATAAGTAAAACGGGGAATAACAAAAGAAGTGACATAAATCAAGATTATCGGTTTCCGTTCGGATGCTTGAAGTGTAGAACACTCGCTATTGTTCTCCACGTCCAAGAAGCTGCCAATCTTTTTCCACTATGGTGGAATCTTCACCTCGGCAGCCTTGGCATAAGGCCCCAGTTGTAGATTTTCTTGTCAGAAATCAGCCAAAACATAATAAAGATAAAGGAGGAAGATACATACCACTCGGGGAGCCAAACGGCTAAGGTAACGCTGGAACTCTCCATTGAATTGCTCCTGCGGAACGTCATGCACGAAGTTGTCAAAATCCTGACCCCGAATCAGGTTTCTCAGAACGCCCGGGTTGACACGCCATGGCTCGAACATATGCTCCGGAGGATCCCGGGGAATAAGACCAGGGTATCCCCCCAGGATCTGCCTCGAAGCTCTTTCTCCCAGGTACCGCACGAAGCCTGAAGGCCCCTCCATCAGAAGGCGGAGGCGAGTGTCATGCTCCACCAAGTGTAAAAGGGTGGGCAGTCCTTCTATGTTGAATTCAACCCAAGGACGCCAATTCACTTGATTCTGCGAAAGGAAGAGAGTTATTTCAAGAATGGAGGAAAATGAAAGAAAGATGTCAGGCATAAAGAAATACCAGTGCAAGGTCATCCAGCACACGACGAATGAGGTCGAGACTGGCTGGCTGGAATTTCTTCCCACGAATGCCCTCAACAGTCCAATGTTCAGCAGCCGGAACTACCTTATCCTTCTTTGATCGAATACTCAAAGGCAGAATGTACTCATACGCCCACGACTATATAAACATAAAGTTAAAGAAAGAGCAAAAGACTAGCAGTATTACAAAGAGAAGAGTCTCGGGTACGTACCTCGAGCACCTTACACAGAGCAGGGCCATACTGGTAGCGAGTCTGAGCCGCATGGAGATAAACTGGATCATCATCCTGCGAAAGTTTGACATCTCGGAGAAGCCAGAGAATGAAGTTTGCATAGGTCGCCTTACCCCAATTCGGGTTCCGAACATTATTAAGACCCAGAAGATTTCGAAACTATGTCAGGGTGATGTTGTCCCCAGGGTTGGCGAAAAAGGTGGCAGAAATGATGTACGGCATGAAAATAAAGCGACGTTGCTCCCCAGGCAAATTTTGGAAGCTTGCATCACGGATGGCCGCTTCGAAATGTGTATAGGAAAGGTTCGAAAGGCCTTGCGCTTGGCCCAATCGTGCTAACACCGGACCTAACCTATCCAGGACCATCGGCGGAATCTCTGCATCAAAGACTACGTCTTTCCCACCCCAAGGAAGGCCAGTGATCATAACGAAATTCGTGGGAGTAACAGTCACTTCACCCACAGGCAAGTGAAAAGAATTGGTAGTATCCTAAAAGCTTTCAGCCATAGCTCGACTGATGATACGGAACGTTCGACCCCTCCAGACCACCAAGCCTTTCCAAAATGGCATAAGACCCGCCACGGTCAATGTGTTGCTAACGAAATATCCAGAAATTGACTCAGCTACTTTGAGAGGGTCTTTTAAGGCACCGGGAGTCTTCAAATTATCCTCCTAAAGGCAAACAAATTTTCAGAAAGTTATTTAAAATGGGGGCTCATCTAAAACTTTGGGCCTAAGCACAATCTTTCGGACCCTAGCTGGACCCAGCACAAGCACTGGGTTCACAGCCACGGCCCATGAGATAAACAATTAGGTAAATAGCCCAAACATCCCGCCCCAACGAAACTAAAACCCATAGGGGTTTTATTTGGTAAATGGGTCACGCCTCCGACACACGTCAGTTTGGGGACAGCCCATTGAGCAACAACAACCCACGTGGGTTTTATTATTCAAGCGGGTAGCCTCCTTTGTCAATTGGGCCGAACCTGCATGGGTCCAATAAAAGAAAACCCGCAGGGGTTTTATCTAAACTATAGGTCGAAGTTGTTTAGTTCAGACTCATTTTGCAAGTCGATTCCTCGGTCGAGATGCATAAATAAAAAAGGCCATTTAACATCATGAAGCTATAAATATGCATCAATTTAAAGCATGCTTAAAATAGTGAAAATCGACAAGACATGAAAAATAAATTCGTGCTTGCTCATTTTTACATTAAACTAAGCAAAAAAAAAAAAAAGAAGTTTCGGAAATTACCTTGCCATAAGAACGGTAGAACCAAGCATGGTTCCAAGATTGAATGGTGAGATCCGAAGGGTCAGCATCCACACCAGGAATGAAGTTGCGTCATGAAGACATCTCATGGGGCCATGTCGCCCCATGAGAAAGAGGAGGATTCCTATGGCTTCAGGGATGCATTTTCTGAAAAACCCGAACTTTTTTCAAAGAGAAAATTTTTCTAGAGAGAAGAAGAAACTAGAGAGATTAGGAGGAGTTGAAGATGTGAATGAATGAAATGAATGAGAGGCATGGTATTTATAGAAATGTTGAGTGAATATGAGTCGCTCGTTTCTAGGACCCGCTTCAAGATGCCAACGCATTTCATTGGTCGAAAATCCGAAGGTCATCACTTTGTCACCAAAAAGAAGGACATGGCGATGCGGCAGGCTCTCGTCCACACAAAGGTTGGGCCCCACATTGATTCCCATCGCGATGAAAGAAAAAAAAGAAAAAAAAAGAAAAAGAAGAAAACCCGCGGAGGGTTTTGTGGCATCCATGGCCCAGTTTCGTGGTCCAGTGCCCCTCATCAGCCCAATAAAGATCATAGAACCCGCGGGGGTTTTATCTTGACCAGGGCCCAATTCCGCGGTCTAAGCTCCCTTTAGCCCATTCGAAGTAAATCATGCAACCCAAACTGACGGCCCAAAGACTGCAACCCAAGGGTTTCCAAAGCTCAGGTAAAAATATGAACTCGCTTGCGTTTCCGAAAAAAAATTAACACTTCGATTTTTGTGATTTGCAGGTCGCCGCTAAAAAGGGACCAATACACCATCCGGTTGCCACATAAAAGAGCACCCTCATCAGCAGCAGTCGTCCAACGGTTGCCACTTAAAGGTCTCCGACGACATTATCAGTAGCAGTCGTCCAACGGTTGCCACTTAAAGGTCTCCGACGACATCATTAACAGTAGTCGTCCAATGGTTACCACTTAAAGGTCTCCGATGACATTATCAGCAGCATTCGTCCAACGGTTGCCACTTAAAGGTCTCCGACGACATTATCAGCAGCGGTCGTCCAACAGTTGCCACTTAAAGGTCTCCAACGACATCGCCAACAACAGTCGCCACCTAAAGGTTTCCGACGACATCATCAGCAGCAGCATCATTCGTCCAACGGTTGTCACCTAAAGGCCTCCGACGACATCACCGACATCATCCGATCGCCATATAAAAGAGCACCGACAACATCCATCTTCAAGTTAGACGTCAAGCAGACAATATCTCAGGCTACTTTGACCTTCGTCCTATTCAGACTCGATCAAAGTTGGGGATCTCTATAGACACTGGGATTTGCACCGACACAATCCCGACTCATCAAAATTCGACAAATCAGTTGGGTTGGATACCAAAATGTGACATTGGGCCCATACAGTTGACGAAGTAAGCCCAGCAAAGCAAAACAAGCCACAACCTGGAATAAAACCCGCAGGATTTTTAATAAATGGAAGCGGCCCAGAAGCAACACCGGCCCAGGTAACTACAAAACCCGCGGGGGTTTTCTCCTACCCAGAGCGCGTCGTTTTGATCAGTCTACGTCAGCGATCCGTGTGAAGAATATAAAACCCGCGGAGGTTTTCTCTTCAAATGCTGGCGCCAAAATCTTGATCGTCACCCCTTGATATTAGCCCCATGTGCTTTGACTTTTGACCTTGACTTTCAAAATCCGCTGGGGGTTTGGGATTGCATGGCATGATCATAGGGATGTGTCTCCCTCCATTTCCCTCCAAGTCCCTCACCTCTTCACCTATAAATACCCCCCTCCATTTTACCTTCACCCCATCAACTAATACTATTACTCTACCCAAATTATCATCCATTTCTACATCCCATTTCATACCAAAATTTTCTCAAAAAACCCCATCTCTAATACTTTCATAAATCCCCACTCTTATATTATCATCCCACCATCCTCACACTCATTATTCCAAACCTCCAAGTCAAGGCAAAGTCAAGAAATTTGATCGGTGCGTTTGAGCTTCCAAAACCAAAAGAGGTTTGCTTTCATTATCATTACCGTTGTTTAATCATGTAATTTGTGTATTAATTCCTTTACTTGTACATATTTTGTAAACCAAAAACCTCATTTTATATTGCATGATGAGAATATAATTCCGCGAAATTAATTAAACTTCTCCCCGCTTTCTTTCATTTCAATGCCGATTCTAGTAGAGTCTATTTTCTAACAAGCAAATTCGAGAATTCTTATAATTCTCGGATTCATAACCTTACCCCCAGACTTAGAATCGGGTTTCGTAGACTAGAGTCATTTTTATTATTTTACGATTTGTTGGTTTCCTTAAATCGACTAGCGACTCTTTATTGTCTTTTAGAAACTCTTTTAATTATCTAAAATATATGATTTTCCACAAAAATAATTATAAATGGTTTAATACCACCTTTTCTTACCAATCCAAGGCCATCCGAAAGAAATGGGTCAGAAAATCAATAAAACCCATGTGGGTTTGGGTTTTATTGGCTTTCACCAATCTTCTCTGGGCCAAGAAAGCACGAGGCCCAGCCCAGAGTACAATAAAACTCTCGCGGGTTTTAGAGTCCTCTAGCGGCCCTTTCGCTTTCTTTCGGGCCTGGATTCGGTAGTGGGCCGGTATTAAATTATTAATAAAATATTTTGGTGCAATCTCGGGTATTTTAATAATATAAAAAGAAATTGTAAATAAATAAAGTTTCATCACCCCGAAAATAAATTTTATAAAATAAAAATATCCTTATTTAAGGATTAAGCAACCTTATTCGACTCCCGATCATTAAGTAGCGCATTCGAAACAATCTCCCCGTACGGGAATTTTTTTCGGGTCCTACAAGCCCCTATCACCTTCTTCTCCCAACAGTTCATTCCCAGCCGCCAGCCAACCATTGTCATCACCTTCATCACTTTGTCTTCCTCATTTCTCTCCCAACCAAGCTTCTTCAAGGTTTCGTCAATGGAAGTCATCACATCTCAACCCTTCTCCCTCCCAAAACCCACAACACCCCACAAACCTATCCTCCCCAAAACCCCAATAACCACTCTTCTCTCTCTCCCCTCCACCCCCAAACCTACAATCGCTCTCTCTCTTCTCTAAACCCTTCTCCCCCATGATCCGTGAAAGACAAGGGAAGCAAGATTAAATACCCAAGGATCACAAATACTCTAGGGTTTAAGAAAACCCCAATTTAGAACTCATAAAACAACCACTAATTTTTAGGGTTTTTGGGAGATTAAGATGAACAAGAACTACAAAGAAAGATATGACTAATGTAAAGAGTAATTAACTCACCCAATAGCCTAAGAATCACAAGAGGTTACAAAGAAAACCTTCACAAGCATCCACACTTGTTCTTCCATGAAATTCCACCAAAGAGAGCTAGAAAGATGCACAACAAACTCACAAAATCAAAAGGAAATTGATTAAACATACCCACAAAGGATAAAGCTTAATTGCAAAGAAATTAGGGTTTAAAAACCCACAATTACAAACTCTCCAAGTGAGAGGAATTTTGAGTCTAAATCTAAAAGCTTCAAAAACTTTCTCTAATGGGCAGGGAAACATGTATATAAAGGAAAGGGGGAAGAAAACAACAAAAAAAGAGGAAGAGAACACGCGTGCTGCTGGGCAACATACAGAGGCGCTAGCAGCGCTTGGATAGACGCTGCCAGCGTCTCTTTATAACAAGGAAAAGATCGCCGCTTGGGAAGGCGCTGCCAGCGTTTCTGGGCAGCTTTTTCTGTCGACTTCAAACGCGCATAACTTCTTCATTTTAATCTGATTTAGTCATATAATATATCGATGGAAAGCTCTCGATGAGTACTATAAGCTCACCAAATTTCAAGTCAATCGAAGCTGTATTGAAGGAGTAATGATCAAAATAGTGAAGGTCTGTATTCTTTTGTACCCAATTTTGCCCACTTTCTTCCCTTTTCCTTGTTCCTTCTCCAGTCTTTCTTAATTCCGATTGAACCCCTTCGGTCCCGGTTTCTCCTTGTGCTCCTTCTTGATGTTCCATAGGCCTGACTTTGACCCTTGTGAAATTACCAAAATGCCCCTTTGCTTCCAAAATAGTCGATTTAAGGCTTTAAAAGCGACCGGAGCTTGACTTGAAGGAAAATAACTTGGATTCACTTTCGTTATTTTTTTCCGATTTTAAGGGCCCTCGATAAATATGGATCAGACATCCCTTGTTGGAGAAGAGTTGTCCTCAACTCTTGGGAGTTCAAATCCAACCGACCACTCATGTAAAATCCATTAGCCGGATCAAAGTGACACTTATCAACCCCTTCTTCGTAAAGGTATAGCAATTTTGGAAGGAAAAAAGGGACCAAATCGCCATCAAGAGGGATCTTCACATGCCTAGTGCTCATCATTTTGTTGAAGGCCACAAGGTAATCATCATAAGAGATGTAAAAAAGGTCAAGGTCGGTAGAAGATGCCTCTACCTTGGTCAATCTCGATGCAGGAGGAAACAAGCTAGGGCGTGACGCGATGGACTTGTTGCCATGCAACTCGTCTCCAAAAGGTCGTCCAGGAATGATCGGGCACGACTCAACGCTTGCATTCATGGTATAGAGATCAGTAGGCGTTGTAGGTAATGGTGAGGGACAAGGGGTGGAGGTTGAAAAAATTTGTGGAGATAAGGTTCGCTCAACCTCATTGGGGTTATTTTTTCGTAAAAGTAAAGTCATACCTTGCCTCTCTTCACTCAAAGTACTCTCATCTCGTGTTTCACTCTTATGGAGGGGGTCTTTCTTCTCACTTCCCATCCCGGTTTGGTGTGTGAGGAGTTGGGTAGGTGAGAGGGGGTTAAGCATGATCCTTTTTTCTCCCATCAAGATTGAGTAAGTGTTCTTAAATCCATCATGGATGGTACACTTATCATATTGCCAAGGCCTACCAAGGAGCAAATGACAAACATCCATAGGAACAACATCGCACAAAACACTATCCTTGTGAGGACCAATGGAGAAAAATACCACGGTTTGTTGAGTTACTTGAAGATCGCCACCATCTTTAAGCCCTTGCAAGCTATACGGTTGGGGATGAGCCACAACCGGTAATTGGAGCTTCTCAACCATGTAGGTAGAAGCCAAGTTGGAGCAGCTCCCACCATCAATGATGACCTTGCACAACCCTTCGCTGACGGTGAACCTAGTTTAGAAGATTGACTCCCGTTGAGAGTCTTCCCAGGAATCCTTAGTCATAATAAAGGATCTCCTAGGAATGGAGCTCTCCTCTTGTCGCACGCGAACCTCAACATTAGCCCTTGGAGTCTCCAATGTAGCTATCTCATTGGTTTTGGGGCATTCAACCATCTTCAAAGGGCATTGAGTTTGGTAATGACCATACTCTCTACATTTGAAGCACTTTCTACCCTTGAGCTTCCTAAGATATTCAACATCATGCGCTTGAGCTCCAAAAGATGGTTTGGACCGAATTTCCTTGGAGGAAAAGTTTACTCGAGACCGAGTGTCCTCTTTGCTAGAAGACCATGAGTAAGTCTTCTCCTTTCTCCAATCATGTAGATCATCAACTCTATGCTCATGAGTAGAGATACTAGGTCGACGTCCAACATAAGACCTTCGATAATTACCATGAACCTTTCTCGGGAAACCGGGTCGCAATTTGGCTATGGCATAACTCAAATCATTCATTTGACGTTGCATCGCTTCTTGGCTATCTATGATGTGTTGAAGAGCCATCGAGAGGGTGGTTTTGGAAAGGGAATCGGGTTGAGGAGGGAATTTTCGATCACCCATTTGACTAGACGACGAGGCCATTTGAGGAGTTGAGGGGAATGATGGGCTAAGAAAAATACATTCGGATGAGGCTTTGGGGTTCTTTTGTGGCTAAGGAATTTTTGTGGAGTTTTGCGAGGCTATTTTTTTGGGGGGGGGAAGATGGGGTGAATCCGGCAAATTAAAGGGAATGAACCACAATCGACCAAACCAATGATAATCACCAATGCAAATAGCAAGCACCAAGTGACCACATCATACACAAATAGCCAACAACAAATTGTCCAACGAAACACCCAAATCAACCATTTTCATCCATAGAAGATGCATGAACAAACACCAAACCCCAAAATATTCAATCTCCAACTCACTCCAAGAACTCTTCCCAAATGCAACCCAAATTGATCTCCAAACAATGAAATTCCTCAACAAATTACTTCCAACAACAAGAGGGTATGTATAGCATCCACTCAAGCATCAAAATTCACAACAAAATCAACCCAAACATGGCAACAACCTCTAAAATCCCAAAACAGAGAATTAATTTTCTGGCATATACAACCTCACAAATCAACCCAATACTCAACAAATACTTGGACCCAAATTATAAAAATCACATCCCAACACTCCTATGATATCAAGAAACCAATATCAATCATCAAGTATGAGTTTTGCATCCATAAACATCAAGAACAATGCCCAAATCAACAAGAACAAAAACCACAAAAAATCTGGAAATTTTTCTCCCAAATATGAGTTCTAAACCTTGCTCTGATACCAAATGATAGGTGAAATACAAGGGAAGCAAGATTAAATACCCAAGGATCACAAATAATCTAGGGTATAAGAAAACCCCAATGTAGAACTCATAAAACTACCACTAATTTTTAGGGTTTTTGGGAGATTAAGATGAACAAGAACAACAAAGAAAGATATGACTAATGTAAAGAGTAATTAACTCACTCAATAGCCTAAGAATCACAAGAGGTTGCGAAGAAAACCTTCACAAGCATCCACACTTGTTCTTCCATGAAATTCCACCAAAGAGAGCTTGAAAGATGCACAACAAACTCACAAATCAAAAGGAAATTGATTAAGCATACCCACAAAGGATTAAGCTTAATTACAAAGAAAATAGGGTTTAAATACCCACAATTACAAACTCTCCTAGTGAGAGAAATTTTGAGTATAAATCTAAAAGCTTCAAAAACTTTCTCTAATGGAGGGGAAACATGTATATAAAGGAAAGGGGGAAGAAAACAACAAAAAAAGAGGAAGAAAACACGCGTGGTGCTGGGCGAAATACAGAGGCGCTGGCAGCGCTTGGATAGACGCTGCCAGCGTCTCTTTATAACAAGGAAAAGATGGCCGCTGGGGAAGGCGCTGCCAGCGTTTCTGGGCAGCTTTTTCTGTCGACTTCAAACGCGCATAACTTCTTCATTTTAACTCTGATTTAGTCATATAATATATCGATGGAAAGCTCTCGATGAGTACTATAAGCTCACCAAATTTCAAGTCAATCGAAGCTGTATTGAAGGAGTAATGATCAAAATAGTGAAGGTCTGTATTCTTTTGTACCCAATTTTGCCCACTTTCTTCCCTTTTCCTTGTTCCTTCTCCGGTCTTTCTTAATTTCGATTGAACCCCTTCGGTCCCGGTTTATCCCTGTGCTCCTCCTTGATGTTCCATAGGCATGACTTCGACCCTTGTGAAATTATCAAAATGCCCCTTTGCTTCCAAAATAGTCGATTTGAGGCTTTAAAAGCGACTGGAGCTTGACTTGAAGGAAAATAACTTGGATTCACTTTCGTTATTTTTTTTTCCGATGGAGTCCTCAGGAAATATGGATCACCCCAGCTAACCCACCGCCATCCACTGGTGCTCCTCCTCAACTCGAACCCGACCCAAGTACGTCCCGAACAGGATCCTTGACCCAAACTATGTCCGGATCTTCGACACCAATCTGCGAGACAGCGAACGATCTCCTGGAGCCTCCATGACTCTAAAGCAAAAGCTCAAGATAGCTCAGTAGTTGGCGAACCTCGATGTGGACCATCGAGGCCAGGTTTCCGGCGGCTTCCAAGGCTTAGCCAAGTTGAATCGATGAGTTTAGCAACTCCAACGTCAAAGCACATAAAATTTTTATTTATCATTCAAGTTATTAATTAGGCGGGTAGTTTCATTTTTTAATTTAAACTTGAGGGCATTTTTGTCGAAGCACATAAAACAGCAGGGGCATACATGCCCAATACGTAAACTAATCGGAAAAAGTAGACATTTTAGTTGAACAATGAATGCTAGGTAGGGTAATTCAGATTTCCCAAATATGGAGGGTAAAATCCTCATTTCACAATACTTTGGGGGAGGTATATATTATTAGTTCTATATATATATATATATATATATATATATATATATATATATATATATGGAAAATTTGTTAGATTTTCCACTAACAAAAACGCATATTACAAAACTACTATAGGCATACCTAGAGGGGCACAAGACACAGCCCAAACAAAACATAAAACCATCCTAACAAAGCTTAATTACAAAACAAGTCAAGCTAAATGACTATTCACATCATTAACAATAAACCCCACTGTACAATCAAAATTTCTCTCCAAATTATGAAAAAATCGAAGATTCCTTTCAAACCAAATATGATATATAGAAACTGTGATCCCCAAACCCAATTTATGACAAATCTTCCTTGGCCGATTCAAGCAATCTTGTAACCAAACATCCCAATCCAAGGCAATATCAAACAGTATTTGAATGCTGGTAGAACACGCCAACCGAGAATAAGGGCATTTGAAAAAGAGATGATCAACAAATTCTTCCTCCGACAAGCAAAGTGGGCATCTGTTAGCCAATGAAAAACCAAACTTCTTCAATCGAACTTGTGTTGCTAATCTGCCATGAATCGCCAACCAAGCAATGAAGGAGCACTTATGAATTTTCAGGCCATTCCAGATGAACTGGAACCAGTCCACTCTATTAGCATGAGCCTTTAAGTACCCATATCCTTCTTTGATTGTGTAGCAGCGATTCTGTGAAATCAAAACAGAAGAAAGATCCACAAGTTCATCACGAACCTGAACCAATTTTCTCCAATACCAGCTACTATTCTGCTTGGTTGAACAGTTCCAGATTGATTGTTTTTTTTTTTTTAAAAAAAAAACAATCAATCTGGAATTGTTCAACCAAGCAGAATAATAGCTGGTATTGGAGAAAATTGGTTCAGGCTCGTGATGAACTTGTGGATCTTATACATATATATATATATATATGTGTGTGTGTGTGTGTGTGGATGATGAGGGAGCCCGCTCGCTTGCGCGATCAGTAAACCCCCAGCCACGTGCACCCACTCACAGACACACGTGACAGGAAAAGTAAGGCCACTTAGCATGAGCTACACCCAAGGAGATGGAATGCCAAGGCTGGGAATCGGACACGAGACTCGTCCACTCACACAAATCTTAGGCATCACCTGTTGGAAGAGGCACCCATCTGAGGCGTCCCGAGAGAGGTACCCATGTGAGGCATCTTGTCGGAGATAAACCTCTGTGAATGGTAGTTAGTCCCTGGAGCCCCGATCAACTAAAGCCCATTTCGACATGAAGAGAGTTTAGGTAGGAAGGTGAGAAAGGCTAATGAGAATCCTATATATATATAACAAAGGACGTTACATTCATTAGACAAAAAATGTTTAACCTTATCTAAAACATCTTATTCAAAATCCGATGTCTACAGTAGTATATCAACAAATCACCCTTTCTTCAATAAATCGAGCAGCTCAATAATTAAGTATTTCAATATAAATCTTATATAAAATACACAACTTTAGTTTTTCTCAATATCTTTTAATTGTAACTTTATAAAATTCTGCTTTTTCTTCTTTACTCTCCAACTTAAAATTAGTGTTCCCTCCTTCCCATTTTATCTGTCGCACAAATCTTATTTAATAATGGTTTTAGTAATATTTTCTTAAGGCGTTAATAATTCTTTTACCATATCAAATGAAAATAATATTTTTTTAATTTATTTGGATAAAAATCATGTTTTAATGGTATTTAATTTAATGAGTTATTATCAATAAATGACATTAATTAGAATTATCCATTACATTCACTTTATTTTTACCAAAATAAATAAATGTAATTGTGGTAGAAAAAACTCATGATTAATTTAATATTTTCATAAAGTTAACAAATTTTCCTTCCATTTTCACGAACATTATACAATAATGACTTTAATACTATTTTCTTAAAGCTTTTGATAATTTTTTACCAAATTATATCAAATGAAATTAATATTTTTTTTACTGATTGAGATAAGAGTCTTGTTTCGATGGTATTCAATGATTTATAAATAGTAAATGACACTAAGGTTGTCCATTGCGTTCACTTTATTTTTACCAAAAAAATAAATTTAATTTTGGTAGGAAAATAATGAATAATTTAATATTTTCATAAAGTTAATAAATTGTAAATCTTATTAGCTCTAGTAATACAAAGAATAATTTTTTATGAAATAAGATTTTAATAGTTATTAAAAGAAACATAGAGTTGGTATTAATAATAATATAATTACTGCAGGAACACTTGTAAATTGGTAATTCATTTTTAAACACTTGTAAAAATATAGTGAAAAATTATATTGCTACAGGTATGAATGAAAATTCACCTACTTACGTTTTCATAAATAACTAATTTTATCAAATATTTTTCAATAAACAGTCAATCCTGATAACCAATACAAATATGTAATAGTTAATATATAATTCAAACGGCTAACGACTATTGCCAAATAATTAAGGTCATTAGTGTGAAATTGTTAGTGCCTTGTTCTTTAGATCGAGTGGTAGGATCAACTTAGGTTTGGTAAGGTAAGAAAATGAAATGAAAGGAAAAGTAAGGATAATGCACCAAAAAAAAAGTAAGGATAAAATTTGTGGTAGGTAAGTAATTAGTGGCGGGATAAAGGTATTTTATTATTAAAATTTTGACTTTGGTTTGAGTGTTTTTTAGATAATCATGTAAAGTTAGGTAAGATAAGGTTAGATAAGAATAAACCTAACTTAATACTCTAAAGAACAAGGCCAAAGGATATTAGAGACCGTAAAATATTTAATATGTGACAAATAAAATGGGAAAGACTATTGGAGTAATTTTTTTTGGCAAAGGAGGGAGTAATATAGAGTTGAATTTTCTATCCTAAAAAAATAAGAGCTGAATTAAAACTGTTGTATCAGGTCAAAAAATATGTAATTCAAACAACACCATAAATACAGATTTAAATTTAAATTTCAAAATGCTGAAGGCTGTGAACTTCCCGAAAGAAAGATATCAAAAGCCTGAATGAATGAAGTTCCCTTTTTCATGAGTTTTCCTTTTCTTTAATAAATTGTAGGGGACCCTTGTTCTTTATTTTTTTTCTTTGTTTTTGAAACACCCTTGTTCTTTAATTAATTTCTTGTGTTATTTGAAAATTCAAATTTCAAAATATTTTCCCACTCGCCCATAAATAAGGTATTTTTTTGAATTTTGGACATCAAAGTATAGGGTAATTAATTTTCTGGACTTTTAGTTTTCAATATTAATTTTTTGGACCTTAAAGTTAATGAGTTGAATAAAAATTGACCTTAAAGTATGTGGGTTGAAAAAAAAAAGGTCATTGTCCCCTTTTTTTTCTTCCCATGTTTGAGTTTATAAGTCGATTGATGTCATACTTCAAGACTAAGGTTAAAATTTATATTGAAGCTCTAATGCACATCTCTTATTCATATCGAAACTATTTTGACCCCTAAGTACCCTTGTGAGTACGTAGCCTAAAACGCACTTTATGACGAAGGGTCAAATATGAATTAATTACAAAGAAATTGACAGATAAGATGACCATTATAAAGTATATTATATATAACTTCAAATCAATTTTAACTGTACTTGCTTCTTTTAATTTTATCTGTTACTTATCAAATATTTTAAGGTCTCTAACAAACTCAGTTTACCAAACTTTGTTAAAACTTATTAAATAATGATTGACGTCAAACTCCATGATTAAGGTTAAAACTACTATTGAAGCTATATTACACTTTGTACTGGTCATCTTACCTATCAATCTCTTTGTAATTGATTCATATTTGACCATTGGACCTAAAGTACATTTTGGGCTACTCCTAAGGGTACTTAGGGGTCTAAGTACCTTTGACATGAGTAAGAGTGGTGTAGTATAGCTTCAATATATATCAGTTTTAACCTTAGTCCTGAAGTTTGACGCCAATTGGATAACAAATTCTAACATGGTACGAAAAAGAAGAATGAGACACAAACTTTTTATCAGCACACAATCTCTAAGATCATTTTTATTCAGCCCATAAACTTTAAGGTCCAAAAGATTAACATTTAAAATTAATGGTTTAGAAAATTAATTACCATATGCTTCAGGATTCTAAATACAAAACTCCTACCGTTTGAAAGATTATCTCGTCTTAATTTGTTAATTGTCAATTTAAATATTATTTTCTAACTTAAACTCCTTCATCATGTACAGAAGGGTGGATGCTCCCATTTGAAGATATGAAAAGATAATAATCACTTTTTCATCGTCGACGTTGAAGACCTAAGAAGACTATAGAAAAGGTAATTAGAGATGATTTGAAGCATGTAGGTTTAGGGAGGACCTGACTCTTGATAGGAAATTTGGCGAGCTAGGATTAAGCTCGAGTGAGGGGGCAAGCGTGCAGTGACAAGACACGTTTCACTTTTATTGTATGTTTCTTGAGCTTCCCTGAGTTATGTTTTGTAGATATATCAAACACACACAATTGACTCATCGTCCCTACGAAGTATAAATTTGTCTTTATCTCGTATTCCCTTTCTTCTTGGCCCTCGAACTAGTTTTCACATTGGTTTTCAATTTGTCCTTGCTTGTTTTTAAAAGATTTTTTTTATCCGCCAGAATCAGTCTTTTCTTACATTTTACTATGTGGGAAGAAGACTGTCGACACCTGAGTTCTATCATACTACACTTTAACAGGAACTTTCTGAGGGTTATTGTTGTTGTTATATCTCATACTGCCTCAGTTCCTTATTATCTATTACTATGATGTGAGTGTGGTCATAAACTTTAACTACAAAGTATTTAGCATACAGTACGATTCAAAATTTATACTCTTAATTAGATTTACCATAAAAATTATGTTAATATGAATATATATTTATAACATTTTCAAATATATATTATTATACTGGAAATTAAATGCTAAAGTTATACACCAGATAACGTGATTAGAAAAATGACGGGTATTAAAAAAATGGTGGGAGTAATTTTTTTTTTGCTTTATATATTTAATAGTATATTAGTTGTTAGCTCATAAATTTCATTTGTCTTAATTATTTTTATTACTTTTGTCAATATCTATCCTAATTAATTCAATGTGACTGGAGTTTATCTATCAAACTAGACATAGAAAAAAAAAAATTTAGAGTCATATATCTAGCGCTGGCAAAAATTCGTCTGACCCGAATACCCGAACTTGTTCGACCCGAATTAAACCGGGTTTGGTCATCAATTTTTTGTCCGAATTTTAAATTCGGACAATTCGGTCATGTCCGATTCACAAATCGTGTCGGGTTCGGGTTTGGTGGAAGAAATTCGGACGTCCGAATTTTGTGCCAAATTCCAGTTCGGACAAATTCGGACGCATTCGGACAGTGTCCGAATACTATAATTCGGACAAAATATTGGAATTATCTATATATTTAGTGTAAATTCGGACAAATTCGAGTTCGGACAAATTCGGACAATTCGGGTTCGGACACCAAAAACTGTTCGAATTTGAAATTCGGACAGGGTCTGGGTTTGAGGGTTTTGTCCGAAATGTCCGAACCCGGTTTAACCCGAACCCGATTTTTTGTCACCGCTACATATATCTGACAATATAGGTGTTTAGGAAAAATAAAGGAAAAAACATTCATTTGTGTTGGTCTACCTATCCAAATAGATAGAAGCTACCTAATCATTTATCAAAATATTAGATTACTTAGATCGACTGACGGAAGAAATATTTTTTTTTTCCTTTCTTTTTTCCTAAGACGTCCTTTATTTTGTACGTGTATGTAATTATATACTAGTAAGTAAAATGCACGTGTTGTGCGTGGTAAGTATATTATATGATAAAACATTATTAAATAAGGACATAAAAAAAAAGTATTGTTGTATTAACTTCAATTTAAAAGTGTGTAAATTTTTGAAAAAATTGACTAATTTTGGTAATGTGTAATACGAGTATTTATTATATGTTTTGGAAAATTTTCAAAATTTCACTTCTTCCTCACACTTTGCCAACCAATATTTACGAAAAACTTACCTAACCTAAATCAACCATCCAAAGAACAAAGTAAATAAAATAATAAAACTATAAAATAAATGTTCAAGTGGGTAAATTCATTAAATGTCATATGAACAATACCAACAACAACACTAAGTAAGCGCAAAGTTCTAACATAGACATTAAGCAACTAAATGAAGGACAAATAAATAAAATAATTAAGCCATAAAATAAACTCTTAACTTGAGAGTATTTGCTAAAATATCATTTGAATAGTAGGACTCTTTGTATTTTGAATAGTAAAAGTACTTGTAAATTTTTTATTTAAGGATTGAAATAAAATTAAAATAAAATAACAAAATTCCAAGAAAATGACCCCTAAAGTTTAACAAAATTACCAAAATGCAATTGAAATAGTGAATGTGCATTCATAGTTATTAAGGATTTAAGGATATCTATATATTATATTATAAATGGCAATGGGGTATGCTAAATTTTCTTCCCGCCTGCATCTCTTAAATCACATTAATTAGACAATATTGGTCATTGATTTTATTTAATATAAAATCTACACCATTCATTAAAAAAAAATAACTACCCAATTATTATTTACAAAATCATTCCCTGTGCTATTTATTAGGAGGGAGTTATGATCTTATTCCAACCCAGTAACTTCAATAAATTAAATACAATCATTTATGCACTTTCCTCCTCAAATTCCACCTACAATTGTAATCTCAAACCAAAATAATAAAAAATAAAAATAGGATGAACTCCAGTCAATTATATGCATATTATAACTGCAACTCTTGTTTAACAAGGACTCAATTGCCCCCCCCCCCCATTCTCATCCCCCTCCCTAACATCCACCATAAAAACCCCCAACCCAGTTAATTTCCTTTGTTTTTGTCTTTCCTGCTTTTCAGGATTTAGGGTCTTGGTATCTGTTAACTCTACATTGTAACTCCTATTTTTATTTTTTTTGAA